>ML816225.1:3265-25963 GCA_009831015.1 Picea engelmannii | reverse complement strand
TGGCATATAGTTGTTGCTCCTTTAGTAGTTGTAGCACCTTGTCAACATGTCCCACATGATCCTCCCAAGACTTGCTATAGATTAGTATATCATCAAAAAATACTAACACACATTTTCGAAGGAAGGGCTTGAAAATGGAATTCATCAACCCTTGGAATGTGGAAGGTGCATTTGTAAGGCGAAAATGCATGACCAAAAATTCATAATGGCCTTCATGAGTTCGGACTGCTGTTTTTGGGATATCTTCTTCCTTCATTCTGATCTGATGATACCCTGAATGGAGATCCAATTTTGTGAAATAGATTGCTCCATGTAGTTCATCTAACAATTCATCAATGATGGGAATGGGAAACTTGTCTTTAATAGTGATCTTGTTGAGCTCTCTATAATCTGGACACATATGCCATGAGTTATCTTTCTTGAATACCATTACCACTGGTATAGAGTAAGAACTTTGCCTAGGTCTAATAATGCCAGCCTCTAACATTTCTTCAACCATGCACTCAATTTCACTCTTCTGGGCGTAAGGGTATCTGTATGGCTTGATGTTAGGAGGAACACTCTTAGGAATTAGGTGAATTTCATGATCAACATTTCGAGTGGGTGGAAGACCTTTGGGAATATCTTCAAATACTTTGTAATGCTTATCAATGATCCTTTGGATATCTTGAGGAATAGATGGCTTAGATGTTTGAACATCTAGTGAACATAGTTGTGCAATAACGCCTTGATGCCCCTTTTTCAATAATTTTGTCATGCTGTTAGAGCTTATCACCTTACCGGGTTTCCCTGTGATACCTCTTAACTCAATTTCTTTTCCTTCCAATGAAAATTTCATGAAAAGTTCTTGAAAATTAAAAGCCACTGTTCCTAATGATTGTAACCATTAGATTCCTAGTAAAACATCTGCACCACCCATGGGTATGGCAATCATTGGACTATTCATTACATATTCCCCCATAATAATATTGATCTTATTGCATTTTCTGAGCAATTGATAGTTCCTCCATCTGCAATCATTACTTGAAACTCTGGTACTAGATATACAAAGCAATTGAGATCTTTGGCTAATTTATAGTGAATGAAATTATGAGTATTGCCAGAATCAATTAGGACTATTACCTTTTTCTTTTTGATGTATCCTTCGATCTTGAGGGTTTAAGGAGTGCTAATTCTAGCCAATGCATTACATGATATCGTGGGAGTCAACTCTTCAGACGAAATTGCTTCTACATTTTCATCTTGAAATGGTTCTTGTTCTTGTTCTTCTTCCTCTTCACAATCTATGTAGAATAATTTCTTCTCACCACACTTATGTCCCTTACTGTACTTGCTGTCACCATTAAAGAATAAACCTTTTTCTTTTCTTTCCTCTAATTGTTGAGGTGTCAACCTTGTAGGTTGAGGTGTTTTAAAAGAAGGAGCATTGTTCTCTCTATAGATGTTAGGATTGGGCCTTCTAGTAGCCATAGCCATATTTTTATTTTCAACATTTCTTGCCACCTTAAATGCATTCTCCAATGATTTGGGTTCCCAAAGGCGAACCTCATGTTGAATTTTATCCTTTAAAGTTCCTATGAATACATCAATCAGGTGCTCATCTAGAATATCGGTTACCTTTATATTCAATCTTTGGAAGTTTTCAATGTGCTTGGTAACTGAACCCTTTTTCTTGAGATTTATCAATTGGATAAAGAATGTATTGCTCCTTGTATCCTCATAGTGTGCTATCATTTCTTCCATGAAAATTGTCCAAGTGACGAGTGATTTGCGATAACAAAGCCATCGATACCATACAAATTGATTAGGTTCTAAATATAAAGAAGCAATTCATACCTTTTGTGTATGTGGCACATTATGGAGATCAAAGAATTGCTCCATCTGAAGTATCCATGTGATTGGGTCCTTGCCATCAAAATTTCTCATAACAATCTTAGGAACGTGGTTGGTCTTCAAACCAAATTTGAAGTTTCTCCATTCTTGATTCACCTTCCTTGTGTCATCATCATGAATTTCATGGGATGCATTTTCACTTTCAGGTGTCTTCTCTATTACGAAAATTTTCAATACTTCCATGATCTCCCCTTTTAAACCCTCCATCATCTCTTATAGTTCATCTTTTGTTACTATCTTCTTTTGTAAATCATTTATGTCCCTATGCATTTCTTCACCTTCATCAAGAGTCCAAGTAGGATTTTCTGAAGGCTTATTTGGTGTAGAAGTTCTATTTTTGGGTGGCATGTTGGCCAAGTATCACTTTTGAACCTTGATTTTGAGGTGGTTCTGCTAGACAATATTTCTTCTATTGTATCTCCCAAGTTTTGGCCCTTCTGGGTATGAATATTTCTTTTATGTAGTTCTCTGATATTTCTTCTCTGCAATGCCACAAGTCTAATCAAAATTGGATGTGCCAAGTGTAATTTACGGTAACTTCCCCACAACTTGCCGATTTTTGGCCTTTCCAGGAGATTTCACTTGTATAACATTCCCCACACAAAATAATTGATATAAAATTTTGAAACTCACATCAGAAATAGTAAATACTGTCTACGATCCAATGAAACAAGTCCCACTCAATTTGGATTTTCTAGGAAGAAGTTATGATTGTTTTACCTGGAACACCTTCTTAAGACTAGTCAATAGGACTAGTCAGATACCATATCTTACACAAGGTGTATCTACAAATTTAAGATGACCCAAAAGATGAAATTTATACCACATATACCTTACTAATTTTTGTAAATATTCTATATATTTTAGGGTCTGAAACATTACAGAAAATTTTTTATAGCGAAAATTCCGCAATGACTCAAATCAGGATGATTCCAGAACCCTATCTTGTACAAGCTGTATCTCCGAAAGTATAATGCCTCAGGAGCTGAATTTTAAACCCAATGTACCTTAATCCGTCTGATAAATATCCTCCAAGCCGTTCCTTCTGAAACTTTGTAGAAAAAAAGTTATAGTGGAAATTCCAAGGTGTCTCAGATGTAGCAACGAAACCCTAAGACCTTAAGCTATGATACCATATGTTAAGAACCAAATATCAATATAGCATAGAAAAACCTCAGAAAAAGTACTCAACACCTTGAAAAAGATATAATTTCAGATAATAAGCCTCTTCGATGGGGCAACCTCCTTTTACCCCACTTAAATGTTCAAGCACAAGATGATTCAAAATGAAAATGTCTCCTTGCTATATATAGGAGACTAGGAGGTATAATTACAACTAATGGCCTAAAGCCGTCATAAATAAAATAACATTACTAATATAATATGCCCCAATTAATGGGTAATGAGCCAATATTAGGGCTTAACATAAGTCTTTCCATAAAAAAAATTTCAATCTTGTTAACCTATGCGAGTAGGTAGGTTAATCTTGTTATCTAATTTTTGTTTACTTAAGAGGATTGGAAATAAATTGGTATAAAAGTAAAAAAGAAAATTTTTAACACCCCATTAAGTAATGAAATTAGGGTGATTACATAGTGATATTAGAGTGAAAAGAAAGAAAGATGGAAGAAAAATTAGAGCCCAACCAAATGAATGTGTGGTTACATTACACAAAGAATCTCTTTTGCCAATCAACTTGTTGAGATTGACTAATATTTTTGAGTCACTAAGCTTTGTCAAATTCAAAATGGGCTTAGGAGTCACCAACTTTACTAAAATTTGACATGGGTATTGAAGTCACCAAGTTTGGTTGAAGTCTAATTAGCCATTAGGATGACTTATCACTGTCAATGTTGATCCAAGGACAAATAAAGAAACCTTCTATAATCACCTAGAGATGAAAGCACTAGAAATCTTGGAACCGAAGAGAAAATCTCTACATTTTTCCACAAATATGAGTGAACCCTTCTATTCATACTCTGTGCATGGCTCTAGTAGTATGACGATGTTCATATCCAACATTTGTGTTGCATATCAAATTCAATTTACTCACACCCATGAGGAATAACAATGAAAGATGAATGCAACAAGGTTTTCATTGTTGTGCCATCAAAAATATCACTTTCTCTAGTAGGGAGGATAGCAATGACACCTTGTTCTAGAAAGTAGGTTGAAAAGGTATTCGATATTTGTAACAATAACACAATTATTGTTAAATTATTGTGTTGTTATAACTCTTTCCCTCCTCAACAAGTAGGTTGACATGGTTTTCTAAGTATCGATTCCTCCTATTTCCCATAAACTAGAGAGGAGGTCATAAAAATATATGTGGATACAAGGGTTTAGGTTGCTTCAAACCTAATGTCAAGAAATCCTCCTTCAAATTGTTCTAGTGAGGATGCTAGATAGGAATCAATGGGTTTAGTTGGTTAATTTACTATAGCTATGCTCATGAGATTCATACATTATTGGTAAATGTGAGATAAATCCATTTTGGAGCAATTTCGCCCTTATCACATCATCATCCCAGCTTAAGGTTAGCATTTGAGTAGGAATAACTATGGCTAGATGGTGAATTTGTCCTCTACATTTAGTTTCACTAGTTCTTGTAGTTAAACATCGATGTTCCAAGTATGAGTAGTTGTAATCTATTATGGTATCTCTCCTAATAATGATATGTTCTTGTTCTATTGTAAAATGAATGAGTTGTAATGCTTGGTTCATTTGGACCATTATCTCATATATGGGGAACATTATGCAAAATATGAATAATTTTGAACTAAAGTTAAATAAACAATTCATATAAGGATGCAACATCAATAAAATTAACCTAGGCTAAACTAAGAAAAGAATCAAACTTAGTACAATAAACTTTAAAATTAGAACTCACTTTTTTCCTTCCATTCTATTTATCAATATTGTTGTCAATGTTCATTGAATCAATCGCTAACTTGAGAAAGAATTCTAAATCGCCAAGTCCTCTGAATAGGTATTTATGCACATTGAACATTGGAAAACATAAATGTTAAGGGATAACATAAAATGCCACATCAAATTACATTCAATAATCTCTAAAAACAATATCATTAAATGGATAATAGGAATACCTTAATGACCTCCTCTTGGTTTTGAGAATAAATTATTCTCTACTAAATAGGGCCAACCACGTGGAGGTGGAATCTCATTTGTCCCCCCCCCCACTCACATCTCTCTCAATTCCCCATACCCATTCATGCATAGTAATTTAAACACAAATGGTACAACTAATAATTTATATTAATAAATATTGTCCTCAAAATATTTACAATCATTTCCTTTTCTCTTTCTTTTTTTCATAAAATTATTCAATAAATCATCAGTAACATCATCTTGAACCCCTTCAGATGCTAGACCCTCTTCTGGCCATGCTGCATGACTATGCATCATCTCTACCATTGTACTACTTCTAGTAGTATGACGTACTAGTGGTTTTTGTTGCAGTACAAGGGAATCCACTACACCAACAGAAAGTGTTAAAGGGACATGGCTAGTTATTATTATTCATAGCAGTGTTTCATTAATACAAATACCATGACTATGTGTTTTACTTGGAGGAGTAGTCGAAACCGTTGGTTGGGTTTTCTTTGGTCACTCTCCTCTCTGAGCATAGACCTCATATACATGCTCTTCCATTGAAACAATAAACATTATAAGTACATTATTTGCAACTAAATATTACTAATCATCAATATATAAAATTGATTTTAAAGACACATACTGTGATGGGTCTGCACACCACTAGAATCACGGGGTTCATGTCTAGTACCTCTTTTGAATGAACTCGGGTTACTGGCATGCTTAAAAAAAATAGACACATAAATTGATGTGATAAATCAATCGTCTATATATGTTACAAGTAATAAACAATTATTGTCTTGTCATTTTACTTACCATATTTCCCGAAGGGTTGGTCGATTGTGTTTCCCCCAATCTTTTTCAATGTTCAACCACTGCTTGAAATACAAACTTGAAGCCAATATTCATGTCTTCTTCAGTGGCCACATTGTTGACCATATACCCCTGCATTGCATAATACAATGAATTTTTATTTTTGGATGCAATTACAATTTTTTTTCTGATGGTATGAAAAATATGGTAAAATTATTCGATACTTACAATTCTAGCTTTTAATCTTAGATAATCACCTTGGCCAAGTTTTTTCTACCCATGTTTTTCCAGTGTTTCCTTGGTGGCTTTGGATGTGTCTAGGAGCCCACGTAAATCTTCTAATATGTACTTAGACAATGCAATTTTTTCTATAGATCAACTAAAGAAAGTTCGACATATTTAATTCAAAATGTTATTTACCTTCCAGGTCCAGGTGGTGTCTTCCCTTCATGTCTCAATGCAATCTCCTTTCCATCCTCCTATATATTCTTCTATTCCCTCTTGGGAATGGTGATAGGATGATCATACTTAGGGTTATTTTTCAATGGACTCCTATATTGAGCTCTGACATATTTCAAATATGTACCCGCCTTAGAGGTGATATTGTGTTTGTTGAACAAATCACCCAACATGCCAACCAAATCATTAATAAGTTTTTCTTTAAATTATTTTTTCTAGGCATTCCACTGTGTGTGAATGGTGGGCCCAAAAATCCTTAAGGCCTTTTCATGCAAGGTTCGGTAAAAACCATTATTTCTTGCAAATAGATATGATAATTAGTTTACAATAATATAAAAGATGCGCATTTCATTTAAATAATAGGAATTAACTAAGTTATTAATAACTACCTGGGATTTGTAGTATCTTCATGGGAAACAAGTTTTCATCCATCAAAATGTTGACTGATAGTGTTACCATGATTTTAACACATGTTTGTCTAGGATAGCAGTGAGTAGACTCTTCTTCATGAGATTTAGAATCTACACCATCACGTGCGCCATGATCTGGTGTGTACGGTGGGGGTGTCTCAAGGGCCCCAGGAGCTGTAGTCATCTGAGCCATAGAAAGAGAGGAAAATATCCTTGAAGGAATAGTTTATTCACCCCAACTACCAGTAGCATCCCAACGACCATGATGTTGCATCGGTTCCAAATATTCATGTAGAAAGAAATCATTTTTCATTTAGCTCATATAATTAACGTACAAAACATAAATTCATAAATTAATATATGTCATAAATATCTATTTTCAAAATGGCGCTTACTGCATATTGATATATAGTCTACTCTAAAACTCTTATCCTTTCTTTGGTCTCCTTTGTAGGCTTACAACTAGCAAATTGAAGGAGTTCTATGTTTTTCTTTCACAAGCCCTTTATAATTGTTTCCGTTGGGTTGAGGGAGTCAAATATTTCATCACCCAGATCATCATGCATTGGTGTGTGTGTTTGGATCATCAAATAAACAAGTTAATTGAATGATTGTCAACAAACATTAATATGTAAATTAATGCTTTACCTACTCTGAGTTGGTTGGTGCCTTCCCATGATCACCCTGCCACATGTAAAAAAATTTCATGTGTCCGAGGTACAAGATACACACATGAAAGAACAAAACAAAGACATATGTCTAGGATTTTATTAACACGCATGAAAGAACAAATAAATTTTTTCACTATAAGCACTCATTATACCAATTTGTTTGGAAATAATTTAGATTTATAAAATTAAAAACATATATCTTATTCATAACAAAATCTAAGCATTCCTCAAGCATGATTCATATTCATTGCATAAAGTTTGCAACAGTGTAAATATTAAAATGCTCATTATTTAGTTCATAAAATTTAAATGAATTTGAAAATAGACTAATATTTAGATTTCATCTCATATACTGACTCTTCTGGAGTGAAAGAGCTCACTGCTAAATACACTACTTTGACCTCCAAAGGTAGCTTATCATAACCATCATACTAAGAACCACCACAATTGTCCTTTTGTCATGATATAAAGTGAATACTTGAGTGAACACACAACAAATCTTGAGTCTTTTAAAAGGTTAGGTGATTCCTCTTTACAAAATGGATGAGGGAATACTTACTCCAATTTCTCTAATGTGTTGAGGAACTAGCCACATACATAATGAAGTGAAGATGTTGTGTTTTAAAATTTAATAATAGAAGCTAAAATAGGACCTTTCCTATTGGTTGTTTCTTGTAGATTAGAAACCTGGAAGAAATGACTAGGAAAAATGTTGCTAGTTTCTTGAGAAATAATTTTCCCATCCAAAAACAACAATAGGTGCCAAAAATGGGTTTATGTCATGGTTATGTTTTTGGGATAACTTTTTTTTCCCAAAAACACCCCTCTTAGGTGTGGTTACCAATATAGATCTAACAATCGTTCATCTATACCTTTGTTCCTATTAAACAGTCAATAAGGTGGATGAGGAAATCTAGGTAGTCATTCTAAAACCAGATCATTCTGGTGGTAAGGAATCCAAATACACCAAGACCTTGGAACATAAGGTGGATGAGGAAATCCAGGACATCATTATAGAACCAGATCATTTTGGTGGTAAGGAATCCAAGTACACCAAGACAATGGATCCGTACTGACATGTCAAGGAACTAATTGCATGTAGGGAACCAAGGATGATACCATCTTACAAAAGGTTGACCAACTGGACCAGAAATACGATTCCCTCATCATTTCCATTTGGGAGTCCAAACATGAATATGGAGAAGTTGAGGAAGAGGCTGAAGCAGATGAAGAAGAGAAATATTCCCACTAGAATAAAGAGATAGGGACCCCCACACACTCTAATTTATCTAGACGCAGAATCTTAGGATGATCTCTAGGTATTCACTGCTTTAATTTATTTGCTAGCTTGTGCTCTGATTAGAAGGCCATTTAATGCCCCTATTGGGTTCTTGTTTACGTTTAATTTTAGAGAGTTTATACTCCATTGTTTGTTAAATCCCAAACTTTTAGTGGATGAAACACACTGCTCATAGATTTTGTGACACAGTATAATAATTTAATTGGCTTGCACCATCAAACTGAGATGTCTATTGCAAAGGGTGTGAGATCCTAATTTGGGGAATTCAACTTGATATTTATTTGTGAACTTGGTGTAATAAATTTTTGAGAAAAAGATTGATCCCAAAAATAAGAAAGGGTAAATAACAAACTATCAATATTCATCCTTCTCTAGGGCTCTCTGAGTCACAAAAATATCTAGTGAGGCACTCTCAAAGTCACATAAATATTCACAAGGCTCTCTGAGATGCTTGATCCCGAGTATGTATCATCACAAATGTAGCCATTGATAGGTAATTTGAGAGTGCTCACCAGGCCTGCATACCCCCTCTAGTCAAGGAATTCTAGTCAAATAAGGTATTTTGGATTCATTTTCCAATGATCATTTCTGAGCATTATTGAGATCCCTCTCATTCCTGAAGCCTTTGAGGGAGGCTTATGCTCCTCGTAGCACTATTGTTTCTCTCATTGAGATTCCCCGATTTAGGGATATAGTTGACGAAGTGTGAAAGGAGAAAACTGTATATAGTTCAATAATCTACAAATAGTAAATACCAGGAGAGAATAGCCACATCGAGAGATAGAATTAGTGATTTTGGTGGCATTATTGGTCTAGGTGGGGTCTCCTCTGATGCTCAAACTAGGGCCTCCTCTATCACTCTTTGTTTGTCCTTGGTTGGTGGGGCTAGGGATGTCTCTCCCTTTTGTCTCTTGCAGTTGAGGTCGTGATCTAGATTTTATGAGAAGAACGAAATGAATACAGATTATTAATAGGTGCTTAACACAAAATAACATAGATACAATAAAACTGGTTTTCTATTCAATAAGGAAATAAGTTGAAACTGTAAAATGTAGTGGAAACAAGCTTGCTAGAATGGTGGTGGATTATCTCTTAGAAGAGATGTGACGACTGCGCTCATTCGAAAGAAGATGACTACAATGAGGCTCTGAAGGCCTTTTTAAAATAAATAGCAATGCCAAAAACCCTAGACATCCAAAAACCTTACCCTAGGAGATGAAGTGCCAAAAGTCATGTGGGCCCCATTTGGGTAAGTTAGTATATCAACTTCTCGGGGTCGTAACTTTTGCATATGATCTCTATTTTAGGTGTATGATAGCTTGTTGGAAAGGTATTGTCGAGGAGATTCATTTTAGGGCAAATGTTAAAGGAACTTTGATATTTCTCTCAAATTTCCCAAAAAACATCGTTTAGGGCCTCAAAATGGCTCCAGAAGTGAAAAACTGCTAAAAATAGTAAATTACCAAAATTTCCAGAAAACTATTTTGAGCCAGTTGGAAAAGGTGGGTGGCCACTGATATCCACCTAGATAAATCCTCCCTCCTTAGGAATAAATGGTCTCCATTGTGTTGAGTTCCCCCATCAGATGAGGATTTTTTTGCTGAATTTGGCCCCATGTGAGCCACTTGCCTTGGTGCAGGAGCTGCCCTGCTTTGACGACTCGATAAAGCAGGATCCTTTGCTGTCGAGTGCCCTTGATATGTGTGTCCACAATATGATCATTGGATACCTATTGTATGCAGTCAGGGTTGAGCTATGTTGGTGTCATTTTTTCTGCTACTTCTGAGGTGTTCAATAATGGTGGGAAATAAGGGCGAAGGAGATCCACGTTGAACACTGGGTGCAGGCCAAGGAAAGGAGGAATGTTGAGCTAAAAAAAATTATCCCCCATGGCCTTGGTGATGGTGTACGACCCATAATGGAGTGGGTGAATATTTCGATGGGGTCATGTAAGGCGTTCTTTTTGCAAGTGCAACCAAACTTTGTTGCCCACCTGAAACTTATCTGGCACCCGATGTTGATCATGGCATTGCTTGTACTTGTCATTGGACTTCTGTAGGATATCCTGAACCTGTTGGTAGATGTGCTGGATCTGCTCAATGAACCGAGTGGCTTTGTCAGCTTCAATTGGAGCAGTAGATGAGTCGGTCGAGGTGATTGCAAGGGGAAGTGAAACATCTATGGGACCTAATGGTTGGAATCCCAAACCTACCTGAAAGAGGCTGTGGCCGGTTGAACTATGCAGGGATCGGTTGTAGCTATGATGGAGATAGGGAAGGCTATCATCCCATGTGCAAGGGTTCTTTGAATTATACATGCGAAGGATATGGACAATCATTTGATTTACGACCTCGGTTTGGCCATCTGTCTGGGGGTGGAAGGTCATGGATTTGGTGAGCTTGGTGTTCAATAGTGACCAGAGGCTTGACAAGAATGTGCTGAGAAATGGACTGTCCCAATTTGAGACAATGGTTTGTGGGATTCCAAAATGTACCAACACTCGTTCAAACAAGAGCTTGGCAATGGGCTCTGCTGTGATGTTCTTCTTGTAGGCAACCATAATCGCCATCTTAGAAAAGTGATCAACAACCACAAAAACACAATCATTTCCTCATTTGGTGGATGGGATACCCAACATGCAGTCCATTGAGATGGATTCCCATGGCCTATCAGGAGAAGGAAGAGCGGTGTACATGCCCTATTTCTTAGTTGTTGGTTTGGCAATAGCACAGACAGTGCAAGACCTGATATACTTGCTAACCTCCTGTCGAAGTTTTGGCTAGTAGAAATGTTTTTGTAACATCACCACTATCTTTTTGACACTAAAGTTTCCTGCCAACCTACTGTAGTGGGCTTCACAAATCAGCTTCGCTTGCTCTCTTGATGGAACACATATATGGCCCAGACAACACAACAACCCACCCTGAAGATGGAAATTATTGACAATTGTGTTTTCCCCCAACATTTGGTAGGTGATGGCGAAGTCTGGGTCTGTCTCATAAAGTTGGGGCCATCTAGAGGTCTCATGGCCACAAGAGTCTAGCACCGTGGTGTCTGCCATGACTGGTGGTCTACTGAGGCAATCAACGACACGATTGGTGCTTCCTGTTTTATACTTGGTGTTGAGGTGGAATTTCTGCAAGTATGTGGACCACTTTTGATGGTGGGAATTTTCCTTGTGTCTGCATGAACTGCAGTGGATTATGATTAGTGTGGTTTACTATCTCCTTCCCAAGAATGTAATGTCTCCACTCGTGGCAGGCTTGCATAATGGAGTTCATTTCTTTGTCATAAGTAGGGTACTTACAGACAACATTTGATAATGTCTCACTATGATAGGTCACGGGGTGGTCATGCTGAGTGAGAACGATGCCCACAACATAGTCTGAAGCATCTATCTTGATCTCAAAGGGTTGTTGTAGGCCTGGTAGTGAAAGTATTGGGGTTGAGCATAAGCACTGCTTCAAATCATTAAACACTTGTTGTTGGGACCGACCCCATGCAAATTTTGCCTTACCACCACCCATGGTAAATTGGTTGAGGGCCCATGCAATATGGGAGAATCCCAAAAAAAACCCGTGGTAGAAATTGGCAAGGCCCAAGAAGCTCCGAAGCTGAGTGAGTATGGTTGGGGTTGGCTAGTCACGAATGACTTGGATATTGGCTAGATCCACATGTACACCATTCTAATCAACCATGTAGCCCAGGTAATGGACCCTCTCCATGTCGAAGGAGCATTTTTCAAAGTTGGCGTATAGCTTGTGCTACCGCAGGGTGTGTAGAACCTGCTGAATATGCTGCAGCTGTTCGGCCCAAGTCTTGCTATAAATGAGAATGTCATCTAGATACACCAATACAAAATTATTGGTGAATGGTTGCAAGATATAGTCCATCATCCTCATGAAAGTGGTTGGAGCATTTGTTAAACCAAAGGGCATGACCAACCATTCAAAAAGGCCTTCCTTTGACTTGAAGGCGGTCTTCCATACATCTGTATGTTCTATCGGGACCTGGTGGTAGCCAGACTTTAGATCAATCTTATTGAAGTATTTGGCACCCGTGAATTGATCAAGGAGGTTGTCGATTCATGGAATTGGGTACGGTTTCTGAATATGATTTTATTCAGATCCCGGTAATCAATGCAGAGTCACTAGGTTCCATCTTTCTTCTTTACCAACACGATTGGGCTCTCGCAAGGTGATGAGTTGTCGCAAGTGTGGTGCATTTGGTATACAAGTCATCATAACTTCAGACAGGGTAGTATTGTTCCTTGGATCTGTTGCTTGATCTCCTCATTCTCTAACAGAGAGAAATGATAGACTGGCCCATTGGGCAACTGTGCACTGGGTGTCAGATCGATGGGGTGCTTGACCTGGCAGTGCAGAGGTAACCCGGTAGGTGAGGAGAAGATATCTGAGTATTCTTCCACAACCTTATCTAATTGCTTCTGCTATGTGGAGAGGTCGGCCATAGAGACCCTAGATGTGGTTGTGATATTTCACTTATTCTGAGAGAGAATCACGAAGAAGACAAACTCCCCCATATGAGAGATGACCTTCCTGCATTTCTTAGCAGAGATCAAGGAAATAACACTAGGTGGGATTGCCTTGGGTATCCTGTACAATTTCTTGTTCAAAGTAATAATAACACTATGAGGCCTAGACTCATATACAACATGACATTTCCATAAATAAGGTTGGCCCAAAAGAACATCACAAACTTTGAGAGGAGAAACATCACACAATACCTCGTCTTTGAAGGGATTGATGTTGTATGACAATCGACACTATTGACTGATGCAGAGATCGCTTCCTTGGTGGAGCCATCCAATGGTGTAGGGTTGTAGGTGTGGCATTGTCGGCAGGGCCAACCACTTAACGACCTCTATTGAGATGAGGTTCTTATGGCTACCACTATCAATGCTGAAGTGAAGCCGGGTTCTTTTTACCCGCATTTGTGAATGGAAGAGGCGCTCTCCTTCTTCTCGCTCGTCTAGTTCACCCGACTAGAGCTTGGAGGTAGAAATGGTGGCACTGGGTTCCATGTCAATGATTCATCTTCCCCTTTCTGGTTCTGGATCAGAGTCATAACCCACATCTAATTTAGAGGCTTTCACTTCGGCCACCAACGACTGCTTTGAGCGGTAGTCAACAATGTTATGCCAAGGGCTCTTATGAAAGTCACACCACTTCTTGGTATCTTTCTTTGTCTTTTCGGTGTCTTTCTTTTCTTGTGGCTTGGATTGGTTGTCCTGATACTGTCCATATTTTCTATGTCCTTTGTTCTATGGGTTGGGGCCGCCCTTTCCTAGCTTTTGTTGTGAGGGGTTCCCAGACCCAAATTTCTGCGTCTTTTGTTTGAGCTTCTTCTTGATTTTGACGACATATTGGTAGGTCGCGCCCAAGGATGAGATGTATATAAATTACATTTTGGTCTGGATGTATCTATGCAGAGAACCGCGATAGTTGAGCACTAGATGTTGCTCCGAATCTTTGATACCCAGCTTGGTGCGCAAGGTATGGAAGATATTTGTGAAATTTGGCACTGCTTGGTCTCTTTCTTGTCATAGTGTGGTCCATTTGGTATACAAGTCATCATAATTTCAAATAGGTTAGTATTGTTCCTTAATAGAATCCTTGAAGGATTCCTAGGTAGCCTTGACTGCAAATAATGATGGTTCCTTTGTTTCCTTTTTCTCACAGAAGGTTTCCCACCAATATTTGACATGAGGAACGACTTTGAGGAACACAAAAGTAATCTTTTCTCTATTCGAAAAGTTATGGACATAAAAATACCCTTCTAGTAGATTCAACCACTTGTTTACAACATCTATGTCTATCTGACCTTCAAATATAGGAATATCGAAGTTTATTTGTACCTTGAAGGGGGCGACACCTCTGCTCGAAGAAGATGCGTCACTTGTTGGTAGTCGTCAAAGGATTTGCACGAAACTATCTATCATCTCGTTCCTTTGTTGCGTGAGGGATTCCTATATCAAAAGTTTGAAAGGATCTCATGTCCTGTCATCTTTATTTTCTCCTTCCATGAGAGGTCTCTTGGGCGTGTGAGAGCTTTTGTCCTCAAGAGAGACAAGCTCGAGACCCAACTCTTTATACTTCGACCTTGTTGGGGACATGCATTAAGACGACAAGGAGACATCCGCTTTGATACCACTGAAGTGGATTTTATGAGAAGAATGAAATGAATATAGATTATTAATATGTGCTTAACACAAAATAACAGAGATACAATAAAACTGGTTTTCTATTCAATAAGGAAATAAGTTGAAACTGTAAAATGCAGCGAAAACAAGCTTGTTGGAATGGTGGCGGCTTATCTCTAAGAAGAGATGTGATGGTTGTGATCATTCAAAAGAAGATTACAATGAGGATTTGAAGGCATTTTTACAATAAAAAGGAATGCCAAAAACCCTAGACATCCAAAAACCTAACCCTAGGAGATTAGGCGCCAAAAGTCATGTGGGCCCTGTTTGGGTATGTTAGTACATCAACTTCCCGGGGTCGTAACTTTTGCATATGATCTCCATTTTAGGCGTATGATAGCATGTTGGAAAGGTATCATAGAGGAGATTCATTTTAGGGGAAATATTGGAGGAAATTCTATATTTCTCCCTGTTTTCCCAAAAAACATAGTTTAGGGCCTCAAAACGGCTTCGGAAGTGAAAAACTGCTAAAAATAGTAAATTACCAAAATTTCCAGAAAATTGTTTTGAGATAGTTGGACAAGGTGGGTGGCCAATGATATCCACCTGGATAAATCCTCCCTCCTTAGGAAGAAATGGTCTCCATTTCATTGAGTTCCCCCATTAGATGGGGAAATTTCTGCTGAATTTGGCCCTGGGTGAGCTACATGCCTTGGTGCAGGAGTTGCCCTGCTTTGACGAATCGATAAAGCTGGATCCTTTGCTGTCGAGTGCCCTTGATCTGTGTGTCCACAATATAATCACTGGATGCATGTTGTATGCAGTCAGGGTTGAGATCTGTTGGTGTCAGTTGTTTTTCTACTTCTGAGGTGTCCAATAATGGTGGGAAATAAGGACGAAGGAGATCCACGTTGAACACTGGGTGCAGGCCAAGGAAAGGAGGAATGTTGAGCTCAAAAAAATTATCCCCCATGGCCTTGGTGATGGTGTACAACTCATAACGGAGTGGGAGAAGCTTCCGATGGGGTCATGTAAGGTGTTCTTTCTGCAAGTGCAACCAAACTTTGTTGCCCACCTGAAACTTATGTGGAACCCGATGTTGATCATGGCATTGCTTGTACTTGTCATTGGACTTCTGTAGTATATCCTGAACCTGTTGGTGGATTTGCTGGATCCTCTCAATGAACTGGGTGGCTTTGTCAGCTTTAGTTGGAGTAGGAGATGAGTCGGTCGAGGTGACCACAAGGGGAAGTGCAACATCTATGGGACCCAATGGTTGGAATCCCAACCCCACCTGAAAGGGGATGTGGCTGGTTGAGCTATGCAGGGCTCGGTTGTAGCTATGTTGGACATAGGGAAGGATCTCATCCCATGTGCAAGGTTGCTTTGAATTATACATGCGAAGGATATGCACAATAATTTGATTTACGACCTCAGTTTGGCCATCTGTTTTGGGGTGGAAGGCCATGGATTTGGTGAGCTTGGTGTCCAGTAGTGGACCAAAATGTGCTGAGAAATTGACTGTCCTGATCTGAGACAATGGTTTGTGGGATTCTAAAATGTACCCAGAATCGTTCAAAGAAGAGCTTGGCGGTGGCCTCTATTGTGATGTTCTTCTTGCAGGAAACCATAATCGCCATCTTAGAAAAGCGATCAACAACCACAAAAACACAGTCATTTCCCTGCTTGGTGGATAGGAGGCCCGAGATGCAGTCCATTGAGATGGATTCCCATGGCTTGTCAAGAGTAGGAAGAGGGGTGTACAGGCCATGTTTCTTAGTGGTCGGTTTGGAAATAGCACAGGACTTGATATACTTGTTGACCTCTTGTCAAAGTTTCAGCCAGTAGAAATGTTTTTGTATCATTTCCATTGTCTTTTCAACGTCGAAGTGTCCTGCCACTTGAATGTAGTGGGCTTCTCATATCAACTTCACTTGCTCTCTTGATGGAACACATATATGGCCTAGATGACACAACAACCCATCTTGAAGATGGAAATTATCGACAACTGTATTTTCCCCCAACATTTGGTAGGTGGTGGTGAAGTTTGGATCTGTCTCATAGAGTTGGGGCCATCCAGAGGTCTCATGGCTGCAAGAGTCTAGCACCATGGTGAGTGTTGTGATTGGTGGTATTATGAGGCAATCAATGACGTGATTTGTGCTTCCTATTTTATACTTGATGTTGAGGTGGAATTGCTGCAAGTATGTGAACCACTTTTGATGGCAGTCATTTTGCAATTTTCCTTGTGTTTGCATGAACTATAGTGGATTATGATTAGTGTAGATGACTGTCTCCTTCCAAAAAATGTAATGTCTCCACTAGTGGTAGGCTTGCACAATGGAGTACATTTCTTTATTGTAAGTAGGGTACTTATGAACAACATCTGATAGTGTCTCACTATGATAGGCCATAGGGTGGCCGTGCTGAGTGAGAACGACACCCACAACATAGTCTGAAGCATCTGTCTCTATCTTAAAGGGTTGTTGCAGGTCTGGTAGTGAAAGTAATGGGGTTGAGCATAAGCACTACTTCAAATCATCAAACACTTGATGTTGGGACTGGCCCCACACAAATTTATCCTTACCATCACCCCTGGTAATTTGGCTGAGGGCCCATGCAATATGGGAGAATCCCAACACGAACTTGCGGTAGAAATTGGAAAGGCCCAAGAAGCTTCGAAGCTGAGTGAGTGTGGTTGGGTCTTGCTAGTCACATATGACTTGGATATTGGCTAGATCCACATGTATTCCATGTTGATCAATGATGTAGCCCAGGTAATGGACCCTGTCCATGCCGAAGGAGCATTTTTCCAAGTTGGCATATAGCTTGTGTTGCTGCAGGGGGTGTAGAACCTACTGAATATGTTGCAAGTGTTCGGCCCAAGTCTTGCAGTAAATGAGAATGTCATCCAGATACCCAAAAACAAAAGTATTGGTGAATGGTCGCAGGATATTGTCCATCATCCTCATGAAAGTGGCTGGAGCATTTGTCAAACCAAAGGGCATGACCAACCATTCAAAAAGGCCTTCCTTTGACTTGAAGGTGGTCTTCCATACATCTGTCTGTTTTATTAGGACCTGGTGGTAGCCAAAATTCAGATCAATCTTATTGAAGTATTTGGCCCCTATGAGTTGATCAAGGAAGTTGTCGATTCGAGGAATCGGGTACCAATTTATGAATGTGATTTTATTCAAAGCTCGGTAATCAATGCAGATTTTCCAAGTTCCATATTTCTTCTGTACCAATACGATTGGGCTCCCACAAGGTGATGAGATGGGATGGATGTGCCCCTTGTGGAGAAATTCTTGGATCTGTCACTTGATCTCCTCATTCTATAATAGAGAGTGATGATAGAATGGCCCATTGGGCAGTGGTGCACCAGGGGTCAGATCGATGGGGTTCTTGACATGGCAGTGCATAGGTACCCTGATAGGTGAGGATAAGATATCCGATTATTCTTCCACGACCTTATCTACTTGCTTCTGTTATGTGGAGAGGTCGGCCGCAGAGACCTTGGATGTGGCTATGATATTTTTCTTATTCTGAGAGCGAATCATGAAGAAGAAAAACTTCCCCATTTGAGAGATGACCTTCTTGTATTTCTTAGCAGAGATCAAGGAAATAACACTAGGTGGGACTGCCTCGGGTATCCTATAAAATTTCCTATTCAAAGTAATAATAACACTACGAGGCCTAGACTCATATACAACATGATGTTTCCATAAATAAGGTTGGCCCAAAAGAACATCAAAAACTTTGAGAGGAGCAACATTACACAATACCTCATCTTTGAAGGGCTTGATGTCGTATGACAGTCGAAACTGTTGGCTGACACGGAGATCGCTTCCTTGGTGGAGCCATCCAATGGTGTAGGGTTGTGGGTGTGACGTTTTCGATAGGGCTAGTCGCTTGATGACCTCTACTGAGATGAGGTTCTTCTGGCTACCTCTATCAATGATAAAGTGCAATGAGGTGTGTTGTACCCACATTTGTGAATGGAAGAGGCACTCTCCTTCTTTTGGCTCGTTTGGTTCACCAGGCTGGAGCTTAGTGGTAGAAATAGTGGCACTAGGTTCCGCGTTAATGATTCATCTTCCCCTTTCTGGTTTTGGCTCAGAGTCAAAACCTGCATCTGATTCAGAGGCTTTCACTTTGGTCACCAACGACTTCTTTGAGCGACAGTCAGCAGTGTTATGCTAAGGGCTCTTATGGAAGTCGCACCACTTCCTGGTATCTTTCTTTGTCCTTCCGATGTCCTTCTTTGCTTGCGGCTTGGACTGGTTGTCCTGATACTGTCCATCTTTTATTTTTCCTTTTTTCTGTGGGTTGAGGCCACCCTTTCCTGGCTTTTGTTGTGAGGGGTTCCCAGGCCCAAATTGCCACTTCTTTTGTTTGATCTTCTGCTCGATTTTGATGGCATATCGGTAGGCCATGCCTAAGGACGAGATTTCTAGAAATCACATTTCGGTCTGGATGTATCTATGCAGAGCACTTTGATACATGAGAACCATATGTTGCTCTGAATATTTGATACCCAGCTTGGTGGCAAGGTATGGAAGATATTTGTGAAATCTGGCACTGCTTGGTCTCTTTCTTGTCGCAGTGTGGTCCATTTGGCATACAAGTCGTCATAACTTTTGACAAGGTAGTATTGTTCCTTAATAGCATCCCTGAAGGATTCCCAAGTGGCCGTGACTATAAATAATGAGGGTTCCTCTGTTTCCTTTTTCTCACATGAGGTTTCCCACCAATCTTTGACATGGGGAACGACTTTGAGGAGTACAAAAGTAATCTTTTCTCTTTTCGAAAAGTTATGGACAGAAAAATACCCTTCTAGTAGATTCAACCACTTGTCTACAAAATCTGCATCTATATGACCTTCAAATATAGGAATATCGAAGTTTATTTGTACCTTGAATGGGGCAACACCTCTGCTCAAAGAAGATGCATCGCCTATTGGTAGTCGCCGAAGGATTTGTGCGAAACTATCCATCATCTCATTCCTTTGTTGTGTGAGGGATTCCTCAATCAACAATTTGAAAGGATCTCTTGTCCTGTCATATTTATTTTCTCTTTCCATGAGAGGGCGCTTGGGCATGCGAGATCTTTTGTCCTCAAGAGAGACACGATCGATACCCAACTCTTTATACTCCGACCTCGTTGGGGACATGAATTAAGACGACAAGGAGCAGACCGCTCTGATACCATTGATCCAGATTTTATGGGAAGAACGAAATGACTACAGCTTATTAATAGGTTCTTAACACAAAATAATAGAGATACAGTAAAACTGGTTTTCTATTCAATAAGGAAATAAGTTGAAACTATAAAATGCAGCGGAAACAAGCTCGCTGGAATGATGGTGACTTATCTATGAGAAGAGATGTGACGACTGCGCTCATTCACAAGAAGATGATTACAATGAGGCTTTGAAGGCCTTTTTACAATAAAAAGGAATGCCCAAAACCCTAGACATCTAAAAACCTAACCCTAGGAGATGAAGTGCCAAAAGTCATGTGGGCCCCGTTTGGGTAAGTTAGTACATCAACTTCTCGGGGTCATAACTTTTGCAATGATCTCCGTTTTAGGTGTATGATAGCTTGTTGGAAAGGTATCATCGAGGAGATTAATTTCATGGGAAATATTTAAGAAACTTCCATATTGCTCCTCATTTTTTCAAAAAACATAGTTTAGGGCCTCAAAACAACTTTGGATGTGAAAAACTGCTAAAAATTGTAAATTACCAAAATTTCCAGAAAACTGTTTTGAGCCAGTTGGAAAAGGTGGGTGGCCATCGATATCCACCTGGATCAGGTCAGGCCAGTCATAAATAATTGTTGGGGTCTTGATAGGGTTGTCATTCCTCTTTTGTCTCTTGTAATCGGGATCATGTCTATCATAAATTGTTGTTGGGGTCAGGGTCTTGCTGTCTTGGGGTCTGGGTTTTGTTTGGATTGAATTTCATTTGTTTGCATTTGGTAATTTATACAATATTGTATAAATTAACAAATGAAAAAAAATGTAAGCCAATCCCTAGAGGGGGGTATGGTATGTATAACCACTAAATCACATGCCTCTTAACTAGTATAACAATGACGACCACGATGAAAATAAAAAGATTGATGATGATGACGATCATGACGATGAAAATATTGATGACGATGACGATCATGCCAATGATGATCATGAGGATGATTGATGACGATGATGATTATGATCAGGATGATGATGATGATGATGATGATGCCAACGATAAAGACAATGTTGATTTTGGTGATAACAATGATGACGATGAGGGCGATGACAATGATGACAATATGATGATGATCATGACAATGGCAATGATGATGATGATGATGAAAATGACGACGACGACGACGATGATGATTGCAATAATGATGATGAAGAAAATCATGATGACATTAATGATGATGATGATGATGATGATGATGATGATGATGATGATGATGATGATGACTGTTGTAACATAGAAATTTTTTGTTAAACTTTTCTAATTTCTTGCAAAAAATTACCTTAACCTAACAATTTCCTGTCACCTCAAAACTTCCAATATAGATCTTTTTCTTACTTTATTAGGAATACAAACATTAACAAAATATGAAAAGGAGAGAGCCAAGCACATTAAGTGATAATGGAAACTCTGTTTGGATTGAGTCATCATATGCAATTGCAAGTCAAACAAACAAAATGTCAGAGAAAATTCAGATGCACTGGAAGTAACACTAAAATTGGTAAAGGGGATGTGGTACAATGTTAAGAAAAGTTTGTTTCTTTGCACATAAAATGGGTTCAGTCATGATTTATATTGGAAAATAGTTCAACTCTTTGTTTGAAACCAAAAAGTGACAAATCTGAGCAGTGCATTGATCACTCCAAAAGTTTTAAAATTCCTAGGTTAGGTACAAATGGATACCTTATGGCCAATGTGAATGGTGGCTTGAATCAAATGAAAAATGGGATATGTAACATGATTTTTGTTTAGAGAATCATAAATGCAACTATTTTCCTTCCTTATTTTGATCAATACTCTTCTTTTTGGAGAGACCCAAGTGACTTAAAGGCTATTTTTGATTGGCGCCACTTTATTTACAATTATTCATAAGAGATTTGATTGCAGAAACCTAAATTGAATCAAGTATCGAAGGGATGGGATGATTATGTCAATGTCCACTTGTGTCACAAATTATGGGTTGCATCATATACTAGAGGTGATGCATTAAGTGCATAATAACTTAAGTGGTATGACTTAAGGGATAGTTTTCCTTGCCATGAGTTCTCTGAGTTAAATGTTGATTTCGTGAGTACAAGCTGTCATTTAATAAGAAATATTTGAATTGATATGTCATGAGTAATGGTCAATAGGGTCTACCTACCAACCATTCATTCTTTTTGGTTATATATTTTAGGCTATTATATGGAAATAAATGGTGGTCCCTATTAAATTTGTGGCTTTGCGTTAACCCATTGCCTAATCCACTCACATGTCAAAAGAATCATTAATTCAAGAGCACAAGTGACAAAACTAAAACGACATTGGGTGCAAAAGACAAGTCCCTTAAAAAATTCCATCATAATGTGGAAGAGGTAATATAGAAGGCTTGGCATGACTGTCATATCAAGAACAAGACCTTCAATAAAGGTGATATATTACTATTGTATGATAGTAAATATTGGAAGCATCATCGCGAGCTCTATATGCACTAGTTGGTCCCACTTCTCATAGTGAAAATAAAATATTTTGGTTTCATCAATTTGGATTAGTTGGATGGAACAATTTAGTATGGGTGTGAGAATGGTTCTAAGTACTTAAAGTTGATCCAATCCTTTCAAAAAATTATTTTAGGTTAGGAT
>ML816224.1:76937-88657 GCA_009831015.1 Picea engelmannii | reverse complement strand
AATGGCCTAAAGACGACATAAATAAAATAACATTACTAATATAATATGCCCCAATTAAGGGGTAATGAGCCAATATTAGGGCTTAACAGATCCAAAGGTCATGATAAGGAACATTGTCCCTTATTTCATGAGTATTTGGCCTCAGGCGTGTCGAGCCTCTTGAAGCAAGTTAACCTGCCCTGGTGCGATGTATGCAGAAATGGGCATATCTCAGGTGAGTGCTATTACATGTAAAAGTATGTTCAGACACCCACAAAACTGTATTTCACATTATGTAAATTAGTAGGACATGATGTTCGAGATTGTAGAGCTTACAATCTCATGCATGAGAGGTTGAGGGACATATACAAGATTCAAGGAGAAGTACAACAAGAAGGAAACACTCCGCAGTACAACTCTCTAGGGAGAGGAAAATTCAATCCTCACGGTGGATACAGAGGATGAGGACGAGGAGGAGGTATGGGCTGAGGTCGAGGACAAATAATCTGTTATAACTGTGTGAAACTAGGAAACTTAGCAAGGGATTGTCAGAATCCTTGCACAACCTGCAGTTATTGTAACTCTTTTGAGCATGTCATAGAAGAATTCCCTGCACTGTTGGCTAAGCTTCAAGAAAGAAGAGGACCCCATAAGAACCCACAAGTGCAACTAATATATGTTAAATCACGCGGAACAAACCCTAGATTTGTTGTTATTACTCGAGGAGGTGCTACTACAGGAGAAGATAGAACAATCCAATGAAAGATGGCAGAAGAGTCAGGTATCAAGAAAGCTGTGGAGAAGACTCATGCTTTTAATGCAAGGAAAGAAAGATAGATCTTCAAGGAAGCAGAATAGAAGTTCAAGGGGAACCAAGGATCCTCATCTAAAACGCAACCAGAAATAAAAGAGTATGGAATGCCTTAGGCATTTGATCATTTGGCTTCACCGGAAGAAGGAAAAGAGGTAAGTAAACCCATTGAATTTTTGTACACTTGTCTTAAGTTAATTCGGGATGAGAATGTTGTGAAAGAGTTACAGAACCTAATTAGGCAGTATGAGCTAGGAAAGGTAGACCCCTTACTGAATAGGGCAATACACCAGATTGGTAAAAAGAGAAGAACAAACAAAGAATTACATTTGAATTCTCAAATATGAGAGTACGATATAGACTATGTGGTCCTCGACTTAGGGTCAGAGGTCAATGTCATGACGAAGAAAACTTGGGCACTAATGGGAAGACCGAATTTGGTCTATTCCCCTATTAGGCTTAGAATGGCTAATCAGCAAGTTGTCAACCCATTTGGACGATTGGAGCATGTCCCTGTGGACATCTACGAAGTAAGGACCTTTGCAGATTTTGAGGTAATTGAAATTGTTGATGATAGCTGCCCTTACCTTGCATTGCTAGGAATTGATTGGGCCTTCGAAAATTCTACTGTTATTGATTTAAAGAAAAGACGCATGACATTTGAAAGAGATGACCTTAGGGTCATTTCACCCTTAGATCCAGATGAGGGTTTGCGATATATAGATCCCATATGAGAAGAAGACCATGCATATGAGTTGGAAAACATATATAAATTAACAACCAGACAACATGATTATATCAACCCTACTACCGATGGAAATTTAAGTTGGAGAAGTGACAATGTGTACTCATCAGATTCAGAAGAAGCATTGGAGAACTGGCAGAAATATATGTATGAAGTATCCACAATGAGATGTGCTTGATTGACCAGAAAGTTTGCTGGATTGGTACAACAATAAGTAACTTTCCTACCTTTGATGGTTTGAACCCTCTAGAAGCCTTCCTCTCATATTTTGAAACAAGTGTACTAGCACAACAGAGGCTGTTGGATATGGATGAGGCCCTGAAAGATACACCAACAAGATGGTGGAGGATGCACAAAAGAAAGATTACAAACTAGACACAATGTCAAACCTTGATGACAGCACGGTTCTTAGCACAAGTAGGAAGCTGTGAAGTGAGTTACACAAGTTGAAGCTGCCCAAAGGAACATGTGCGAAGATATGAAGAATCCTAGAGTGACATTCCTAGAGAACAATGGGTACATAGATTCATTAACACATTGGACACGACCCCTATTAGCTGGTACCTTCAAGCAGAGTTGCGCCTCATCACTGCAGATTGGGAAGGTATGCTTTAGAATTTTGTAACCACGTTTTTGTTTGAAAGTGAATTTCCTTCAGTAGAGAAAGCACTACAGATTGTGAGGAAGAAAGTATTTAAGGAGGCATATAGCCTCCTGTTGGAGCAAGAAGAGGATGAATGAACTGCGCCATTCCAGAAACTATAGGGATGTTACAACATTAATGCCGACGCCGATGATGATCCGAGGAAGGTAAATATTGTTGAGACAGAAGGTCACAGGGATGTGGAAGGACCAAGAGTTGAGCTTCCATTCATTGGACATACGATCAAGATAAAGAAATTCAATATTGGGACAGAGGAGACACCAAATCTAGCCAATGTCGGAGATTACTGGGATGCTGCTACCATTGACAAAATTACAGAATTATTTCATGAGTATCATGACTTGTTTTCGACCAAGTTCACTGATATGAAGGGTATCAAAGGACCTATGGGAGAGATGAGAATACCTTTGAAACCAGGTGAGAAGCCAGTCAAGAAAATACCCTACAGATTGAACCCGAAATACACGAAAAAATTGAATATTGAGCTCGACATAATGTTAGAAGTAGGGATTATTGAACCTGTCGAAGAGTCGGAGCGGATCAACCCTCTGGTGGTGCAAGAAAAGAAGACAGGTGAGATCAGGATCTACGTAGATATCAGGAAGCTTAATGATGCTTGTTTGCATGATCCTTTCCCTACACCATTCACAGACGAAGTGTTGGGTAATGTGGGAGGCCAGGAGGTATATTATTTTATAGATGGGTTTTCAGGATACCATCAGATCTAGATTGCCAAGGAGGAACGCCACAAGACCACATTTGCTACAAAATGGGGATCCTAACAATACACAGTGATGCCATTTGGACTGAAGAATTCCCTAGCCATATTCTCTAGGGTGGTGGTCAAAGCGTTCAAAGAATTTTTGCATAAGTTTTTAGAATCTTATTTTGATGACTAGAACGTTTTTAGTTTGCTGAAAAATCATATTGAATGTCTAAGACTAATGTTGGAAAAATGTAGGCAGTGTCAAATTGATTTAAATTTGAAGAACTTCATCTTATTCTCACCATTTGGAGTATTATTAGGACATATTGTATGGAAGCAAGGATTGTTGGTTGATCCATCAAAAATTGCAATTATAGTCGACTTACAGCCTCCTACTTCAGTCAAACAACTGTGCACTATGCTTGGACATACTGGCTATTATAGGAAATTTGTCAAAGGATATTCTTAGATTACTGCGCCAATGGAGAAGTTATTAAAGAAAGATTGTCAGTTTGCTTGGACAGACGAATGCCAGCAGAGCTTCGACACAATGAAACAAAATATGGTGACTGCACCCATTCTGGTCTTTCCACACTAGAGCAGAGAATTTCATGTGCATGTCGATGCGTCTTCTATTGCATTAGGAGAAGTATTGGCACAAACTGGAGAAGGGGAGATCGACCATCCATTAGCATTTTCCAGTAGAAACCTATCTACAACTGAAATCAATTACACTACTATAGAGAGAGAAGGATTAGCCATGGTGTATGCGTTGCAAAAATTTCGCCAATACTTACTAAGAGGACACTTTAAAATGCTTATTGATCACTCTGCACTGAATTACCTAGTCAACAAGATAGTATTGGGGGGGCGAATATGCATATGGCTTCTCCTGTTTCAAGAATATTATTTTGAGATTATAGTTAAGCCAGGAAGAATGAACAAGGGACCCAACCACCTATCGAGGTTGGAACATGGCGAAGAGCCCACTAGTCTGGAGGATACACTACCGGATGAAAAATTACTCGTCATTAGGAAGATGGATGACCACTTCGCTGACATAGTTCAATTACTGTCAATAGGAATGGCTCCAAGTGAGTATACAATTTCCCAGAAGAAACATCTAGTGGTGCGCGCTACAGAATTTTCGCTAATAGTTGGTCATCTATATAAGATGGGACTTGATGAGATACTAAGAAGATGTGTGATGGAGGCAGAGCGCTCTCTTATCCTTGTAGAAGCTCATGAAGGCATCATAGGAGGACATTACGCAGAGAAAGAAACCGGGAAGAAGGTTTTGTGAGCCGACCTTTGGTGGCCTGCTTTACACAGAGATGCTAAAGAGTATACCAGAGCTTGTGATGTATGCCGGAGAATTGGAAAACCATCCCGAAGAGATGAAATGACACTAGCACTGAAGATGACCCTACAAGAATTTGAAAAGTGTGTCATTGACTTCGTGGGACCTATAAACCCACCAAGAAAGCACACAGTAGCAAGGTACATTACCACTGCGATAGAATACTTGACTAGATGGGCCGAAGCAAGAGCAGTCAAGGATTGTAGTGCAACTACAGCTATGTGTTTTATATTTCATAACATAATAACTAGGTTTAGATTCCCTAAGACTCTTATGAGTGATCAAGGCACTCATTTCATCAACAAGACAGTGGAAGCCTTGACTGAAGAATTTGCATTTCACCATCAGAAGAGTACACCTTACCATCCACAAGCAAATGGAATGGTTGAAGCATTCAAAAATATCTTGGAGACAACATTGACAAAGATTTGAAGTGTGAACATGGATGATTGGGATTTAAGAGTAGCAACAATACCCTGGGCTTATAGAACCACTTACAAGAAATTAACAATGCAGACCCCTTTCAAGTTGGTTTATGGTCTCGAAGTTGTTGTCTCGGTGGAGTAATTGGTACCAATCTTAAGAATTGTTGCATTTACAAACATGGATGATACTGGCGTTGTTCATGAGAGGCTTTCCCAGCTGGTTGAACTAGAAGAAGACAGATTTACTGCAGGATTCCATTAGTAGGTACAAAAGGAAAGAGAGAAGGCCTATCATGACAGACACATCAAGAAGAAGGAATTTACGCAAGGTGATTTAGTACTAGTGTATGACAGTATATTTATAAGACATATAGGTAAGTTCAGAATGCATTGGCTTGGACCATATGAGATCGCCTATGTTACAGTAGGAGGAGATGCGCAACTGAAGACACTGAGGGGAGAATGGAAAGAAGGATTAGTGAATGGGAGTCGGCTAAAGTTGTATTATGACAACCAACTGCCTCGCATCTCTCAGTAAAAGCAAGGAGAAAAGGGTATAGGTACCAAGTGCAGTTGAAAATTTGTACCTAACACAGAAAATATAGCTTGCACAAGGATGGGAAGGAAGCATAAAGCAGAAAGCAAAGGATGCACTGTGCAGTCCAAAGTCGAAGTGAAATAGAAGGATCAGATCTGAAGTGCCTCGGGACAAGTCACAGGTGAGTGTTGGGGGCCTGTTGGCCCTTGGTTATGGAAGGAAGTGAATATTGAGAAAGAAAAGGTCAAATGTGGACTACATGGGAAACACAGTGACTGTCACTGGGTCGAAGTAAGCAAAAGAGCAGAAAAGTCAGAGCGAAGCATGGAAAAGAAAGACGTTGGATGAGGAGAACGAGGATGAGAGATCAACAAGGAAGATGGATCAAGGACAACTCAGCAATCAGAGAAAGCCAACATTAGATGATTTGGAGCACTGGTAAAAAAGGGAGGAAAGATAGGTTGGTGAAGCCCTGAAAAGGTGGGTCAAGTTGACATAGGGTTTTAGACACCTAGGGTTTTGACACCTAGTTTTCGACCTAAGGCTGTCGGTGAGGGACTATAATGTATAAATAGAGGTCGAGAGGACCTAGGTTGGGTCTGTACTAGTGTTGGGTATTGATATTGATTGTTGTTGGTTGAGATATTGTTGTACTATGAGAGAGAGGAATGTTGAGAGTGAGAGCCTTCTGGTATTGTAAGATCTTCAGCTGGGTACGAAGATCAAGCCCTGTAGCTAGGTGTGCAGGAAGGTGAGAGATAGAGAGAAGAAGCAAGAAGATCTGCAGACTAAGAGCGTAGATCAGAACTATAAGCCTTATCTTAATATATCATAAGCACATTTTTGTGGACATATCCCTAGAGAGAGGGTGAACCACGTATATTTTGTGTCGTATGTGTGATTGATGCCTGGATATTTGTCATTATTATACTGTTATTTGCGTTATTGTGTTAGATCGGATTTATAGCTGTTCATAGTAGATATAGCTAATAAGAGGTATATGAATGCTACATTGTATTAGTTCCACTTGATATTCCCCTAGTTGTAGACATCTCTATCCTACAATCCCCCTCTTAGCTGCTTCGGGTGAGACTACATCTGCTTCACATGTGTTGCCGAAAGGGCCAGTAGCTAGGGCTTGTTGGTTTTCTCTTGGAGTGAACCCTGGGTCTGCCCCTGTGCCAAAACAAGTTTCGGTGGCTAAGTGTCTTTTCAAAATAGTTTCTAAGCCACCAAAAGCCCTATATTTCGGTGGCATAAACACGAAACTCGGGGCTCTCCTAGCCACTAAAATCATAGGGATATTTGAAACGGTCAGCTCGTCTTAGTGAAATGTTATGATTGTATTTAACCATTGAAAATACAGGGGAGATGTTGAGTATGACTTGGTAAGTGGTGTTTTATGAGTTATTATTTTTTTATTTGATCTACCTAAACCTAAACCCTCCAGATCTTACACCTGTCCTAGGGATTAGGATCTAATATCGACATATCCTGACTTGATCATTTCAACTTCTGTTTCATAAAATCACATGGTGTTTGTACTTCCTATCCTTCAAGGTTTATCGAGTGATCATTACCATTTCAAATCTTATCTACCCTCTCACATCCCTCAAAATTAGGGCTTGCCTTAATCTCTTTTCCCCATTTCTCGCCTCTCTTATAACTGAGCACAAACCTCCCTAATTCTGTGTTGAGCGGCCTCCCTCCAAGCCCAAATTTCCAATTGTAGGTACATAAGCATTCCAACAAATGAAGAGAGGAGCACCGGCGTTGAGGAAGGAGCTTGATGATATCAGTTACCTAGAATCACACCTAGAGGTGTGTCATCTCTTCAGGGACACAGGTTGTTATGAATTTTGTAACAAAGTGAAAAGCTCTCATCAGTAGGTGGAAGAAGCTTTTTCTCTCACATTTGATGGTAGAAAGGAAGTCATTGGCAAAGATGAGTTCCTGGTGGATGAAACTCTTATAGCAGAGGTGACAGATTTTCCAAGGACTAGAGAAACCTGGTTCAAGACCACTGTTAAAAAGTAGGTTGAATTTAGGTCTTATTTGAAACTAGAGCACAAGTGTTTGATATGGAAGAAAGGCATTCCTGTCTTTTCTAAAGGAGAAATGGAAGCACCTGTTGAAGTCAATTCTTGTTTACATAACCTATGAGGGTAGATATAATAGGGTAATGATTTATTATTTCAAATTGATGAATCACTTTACTAGCAACAACCCCTTGAACCTACCTTATTACCTCCATAGAAGCTTAACTAAGATGGCTCATTAGGTCAAGGCTAAACCAAGAAAGGTTGTAGACAAAGTATCCCATCATGGTTTGATTAAGCTCTTGATTTATGAGATGTTGCAGAGAAGGAACAAGGATTGGGGTCACTTCTTATGTTGGAATGAGTTTCAAACTGATTTACAACCAGAGGATAAAAAGGGGTCTTCTTCAAGGAAGTCTTCCACTCCCAGAAGTGGAAAGAGGAAGAGGAGATCCATCTCTCTAGTCGCAGTTGATTAGTCCTCTCCATCTTCTAAGTATAAAAAAGATAAGAAGAAACTGGATTTCAGCAAGGATTCAGGGAAGGCAGAAGAACCTCTAGTGGACAAGAATATCCTCAATATCCCCTATACAGACTCTGAGGATGAAGAAGACTAGGTTGTAGCAGAGCAAGAAGTAGCCCTAGCAGAAGATCTAGTTATAGCAGGGTATGAATATGAGGATCAAGGCCAACAAATTGCCGAGGCCTCATCTAGCAATTCAAAGCAGTCCAGATCTTAGAAGATTAAGAAGCTTAAAGAGAAAATAACAGAAAAAGAAGTATTAGAGAAGGTGATAAAGACCCAATATGAGAATTTATCAAAGAATTTCACAGCAACTAGTGCAGCCTTGGAAATATTGTCACTTGAAAATGTTAAAGAAAATAAAAAGAAGAAGAAAACCGTAAAGGACTATAATAGTCTATGGAGAGGAGCTATGCATTTGAAGAAAAAGGTTAGATCATTGAGGTTGCAAGCCATGCCTTCAAGACCTTAGCCTCAAGCACTTTTTGATATTGAAACCCTAGCAAATGCAGACATCCATTTGAATGATCCAGAGACAGCTAACAATCCTACAACCATTCCAAAACCTGCTCAAGATGTAGAGGCTTCAGAAGATCAGACTTAAGATGTTTAAAAGCTAAGACAAAAGGTATTTCAAAATTTTGCTAATTTTCACTAAGACAAAACTTTCGGTGGCTTAGGAGAACATTTCAACTGTTCATTAGCCACCGAAAGCATATCTTTCAGTGGCTAGCAAGCTCGGATTTTGCCTCTCTTAGCCACTGAAAGCACAGACAGGGCAGAGAGGCACTATTTTTGCACAGATCCAAGTTTTTATCACTCATACACCTCGAGGATGGTTTGTAATGATGGATGATAAATAAGGGAATCAATTTTGGGTTTCTGTTCCAAGGCACCTAGCAAGGTGGAAATGTTAAATTGGTTACCTATTTTTGGGCAAAAAATAGTTTTTGTGGCAAAAGTGGCAATTTCAAATTATCCCACATCTCATGAAGATCCATCAGCCTTCGAAGGCTTACTACACCTTTTGAATACTTGGAAGGATATGAAGACCATCAAAGATAAGGAGTTGTCCTATTTTATAGGATCCTTTCCTATTTTCTTGTGTCAGTTGTTGGTTTTCTATTTTAAGTAAATTTTATCTCGTATTGTAGGATCTGGATATCTGATGTAAGGGATATAAAGCCACAAACTTCTGTGGAACCAAGGGTTGGACTTGTGATGATAAAAATGTAAAAAATGCTCATAGGATGTAAATGACTTTATGAAGGAATACAATGGCACTATATTTCCAGATTCATGTGTAGTGTTTTGGTGGTGAATTTTTCTCTGATGTAACTCATTATTTTCTTTTTTCACATGATTTTATTTTTGTATTGTTTACGAGAAGATAATGTGCAGGATTTGTGATTGACGCCCTGTGTTGGCTCGAAACAATATCTATGTTTTATTCCAAGTTTGAAATGCAGAATTCAGATATACTCTTCTCTACATTTGAAATAATTTTCAGTTTATTCTTCTTTTCCATTTTATAAGCTCAAAGGATCCACTAGCATGATTATCTTGCCTGGTCATGTTTTGTCTTGGTTATTCATTTATCATCGTCTTTACCTTTGAATCCATTTTTCCCAATGATTATTTTCTGTCCCAACCAAACCAATTCAAAATCCATAAACAAACCCATGTTCTGCATAACTAGCCTAATATCTTATTTCCAACAAAGTTATATCATACAGAGAGATCCCTCTCTGAGTCTTGGAGGGATAGATCCAAGACTTGAAGCGGTTTTGATGTTTCCTCTATGACTGCCTCCACAACCTTGGGCAAATTACAAAGTGCTAACACCACGTAGAGTGAAGATTCTGTATACTAGACTGAACAAACCAAACCCAAAAGACTGGTTGTATGCTAAGACCAAAAACTCCTAAAACTGAGTGGCCACATAGGGAAAAAATATTGTGAATTAAACTAGCTGAAAACATAAAAAACATGAAACCTGAGCCAGAAGGTATTATCCAGGGTCGAGCCTCTGCTTCGAAAAAACCTAACGCACATGCATGGTGTCTCTGTCTGAGATAGCCTACCTGAGGTCCTGAAGGAATGTCATGAGAAGGTCCACTCGGATCCATCCCTTTACTTCCTTGTGTTGCATCTCATTGACGATGACCTTGATGTCCTCAATTCCTCGCTTAATGAAATCCAAAGACTCCTAAAAAACGTCCCTTTTTGTGCAGTGGGAGAAAGAAGAAGAGAGCACAGGAGGAGGAGGAGAGTCGATGGAGGAAGTGGGGGAGTCAGAGAAAGGGGCTGAAGGTGGATATGGAGGAGGAGGAGGAGGAGGGTGGCGAGAGACAGACTAATCCTGGGAGCGAAGACAAGTGATTTTCCATGATTGTCGAACCATTCGACTCGAGAAGCATAAGGATTCGCTAGTGGAGACAAGTCTGGAGTGTTGTCTTAAGGAGGTAGAACATAGGTGAAGGATGGAGTGGGAGAAACAATAGGCTTCAGGGTGGAGATGAACTCAGTTTCTGGAGGAGAGGCACACCCTCTCGCTCCCCTTCATCTAGCCATATACCAGGCCATGCCCCTCTTCGAATTTCCCCTGAGTCAAGGCATCGATAAAGCCACCTGAAACCAGATGAGGAACACATGAGGAAAGTGAGAATGGTTTCTCGACGAGTGCGAGACCATCAGGACGTAGTGACAAAGATGAATCAATGGAGAGGTGTTGGGTGCTCGAGCCAGAGGAGAAGGACGAAACCAAAATTTGGAGGAGGTCGTGACTCTGGAGGCCAGGGGCTCAAATGAGCTTTAGAAATCCATAACACAGGCCTAAAACCACCATGTCGAGATGGTTGATGGGACTGTGACTTTGTCCAACCCATTACCATAAAAATTCCCATGAACAGAGGTGCAAAGACATAACATTAGGCCGAAGGTGAGTGAAATCCGAGGAGTGACGGCTAAGACTTCAAATTCATGAGGTGATGGTAAAGGATGAGTGCATTTGTGCTGGCTCCAGGTGGAAGGAGACTTTACCAGGTGTCCTCCCCTCTGGTTGTTAACCTATTGTGTCCGTAAACACCTCATCCATGAGTGGTAAACCATGTGAATGTTATTATTAGTTACTTATGTTAAAAAAACACATATAATTAACTATTATTAAATAATGTGAGAGAATACACAATTATACATACAAATACTTAGTATAACTAACTACAAGCATATATGAGTTTTTTAACCCATAATAATTTTTAGATATTTTCCTTATAACAATTATTAGCCATATATATAATAACATTTTATTGAAGTTTAATATTATTACTTATTGCACATATCTTAAAATGGATAAGCCATTTACAAAGTTTTCTTGGTACTTTAAATACGTAATTACATTGAAATTGAATTTTTCAAATTTTATAGATTAGATTAGAAAAATATACAAAATAAACTTAGTGTAATCTTATTTATTTATAAAAAAACTAAGAAGAAAATAAAGTTAATGTACTCTTATTTATTGAAAAATATACAAATAAACATAGTGTACTCTTTTTTATTTATAAAAATAAGAAGAAAACTCTTATTTATTTATAAGAAATTAAGAAGAAATTAAATATATTTTATGGTTAATTATTTATAAAATTAATAAGCAGATTTTCTATTTTCTATTCTTATTTGTTTTATCCTCATACTTACTTATAGTCTAAATTTCCATAGAAAAAATAATTTACAACAAAATAATTATACACCTTATTATTATCTATTTAAACTTAAAAACATATTAAATATTAAATACAAGCATTCCGCACACTATTTCATGAACAAAAGAGTAGTCTATTTCATGTATTGCTACACAATAACTTCCATATATATATATATATATATATATATATATATATATATATATATATATATATATATATATAT
>ML816224.1:65090-76906 GCA_009831015.1 Picea engelmannii | reverse complement strand
ACACATATATATATATATATATATATATATATATATATATATATATATATATATATATATATATATATATATATATATATATATATAATTTTTTAATGGTAGTTAATTTTTTAATATATATGTGAGAGGAAATATCTTTATATCAATAATGTTGAAACTTAGAGCTATTTCCATCTCTTCACTTATATATACTTGATGTTCAATCATTAATAATAATTATTATATTTTAAATGTTTTTTAATATAATTAATATACATTAAAAATAAATATTAATATTTGTGTGAAAACAAGCAATCAAAATAATAAAAAACAAAAGGATTTATGAGAATAAAGTTCACTTACCCCTAAATCAAATAAAAATATTTATTAAAAATAAATTTTACATATTTCTAAATTAAATGAGTAACATTTCCCCAAGGATGATTTTAGGGGTTAAATTTCGCTCATGGGTTAATTTTCTATGCTTTTTCCCCAAAAAAAATTTGCTATCCTAAAAATGATTCGCCCAAATTCTATAGGATAAAATTATTTTACCTTAAAAATTGCCAAAATTTTATACAAACTATATAGAATCCTTAGAAATCTAAATATTTTTACAAAAATATCGCCAAACATTTATAGTTGACATATGAAAGATTACTAAAATTCGCCAAAATTTATACATTTTAAAATAAATATCCATCCTTAAAATCATCCTTACATCTCCCTAAACCAAATGAACAACTTCATCAAAATGATTTATAAAAAATAAAGTTCGCCTACCCCTAAACCAATATGCTCGCCACATACCTCTTCACTCTAGAGTGTGCACATGTTGGAAGAAAGAATTAATGAGCATAGTGTGTGCCACTTTAGCATATTTGTCTATGGAAATTCGTGGAGAGGTGAAGAATCCAATCACAAAATGTCACTCAAATTACAAGTTTACATAACATATATGATAAGTGTAATGCTTCCAATTTGATTAATTTGATGAATCCATCTATAACTTTGGGGAGAGTGCTTCTCGGGCTGATAACATATATCGACCAAAGCTAGGATTTGTAGATCTCTACCTTGATGTCCTTATTTATTTCTATCTTGGAAAGATTTGGAACATTTGTTAAAAATGCTAACATAGAATAATAACACTACATCTAAATAAATCATTGGTAACCATTTTTGTTTTTTGGTAAATGTGCAAGTTTCTAATCAATCTAGTTTCTAGAATTTTAGATCACAAATCGATTAAGAGGGACCCAAACCCCAAAGCATTCAGAAAATGTAAGCATTGCTCAATTTGGGTTAGCTACACATTGCAAATTTGAAAACAAAAAAATGTTGTGCATTATGTTGTAATGTGTCATACATATACTCTAACAAATATAACACAATTTAATTGCATGGTTTCAACTTGTGAATCTATCATTTCTAACCAATATAACACAATTTAATTGTATGGTTTCAACCTATTGAATCTATGATATAAATGTTTAGAGTAAAATGTTTAAGGAACGGATAATTTTATGGAATTTTCATTCGTGTAAAGTGCATGGCAAGATTAATAAAAACCCAACAAGTACCTTTCATGAGATTGAGCCAGATCTCACTTTCAAAAAAAAATAGTTGATAAAATATAAATGTTACCATTGGGACACCGTGTCTATTTTATCTCTTATTCTTACAACTTCTTCCCCGCATTGATATAAATATATAATTGAGTCATGTTTTATGTTTTTAATGCTAATTGCAGCTTTAGTTATATGCATAAAGATGCAACATGTGACTGGATGGCCATAACTATTTTAAGCATAAGGAAATGGTGTCAAGCAAGTTCCTACCATGAATCGATTGCAAAAGAAACTTCATCGGTTAATGTTGTGCATATTTTATGTGGGTGTATAGATTTTAATGTAGAGATAACATGTATGACACAATAGCGTTGACCCATATGCATATGAAATACACGTGTATTAGAAAAGCTTTGGCCATATGTGTTCGTGAAGGAGTTTCCATGTGTCAAGACTAATGAAGTGGCACCATAAAAGATCGATATCCCACCATAACATTATATATTAATGTTAATGGGGGATGAGAGTGGTGACGCTTCAAATTGAAAAACTTAGATGGAAGATGATCCAGATTTATGAGCGGAACAAAATGAAACCACATATTTATAATATTAACACAGAGAAACAATGAATAATAACAGAGAGACAATAAAACTTGACTTCGATTAAATAAGAAATATGTTGAAAACTGTAAAATGTAGACTGAAAACAGGCTTGCTAGAATGATGGCAACTTATCTCTAAGAAGATATGTGATGGCTACGCTAATTTGCAAGAAAATGAGTACAATGACGCTCTGAAGACATTTTTACAATAAACATGAATGTCAAAACCCTAGACATCCAAAAACCTAACCCTAGGAAATGAAGTGCCAAAAGTCATGTGGGCCTCGTTGGGGTAAGTTAATACATCAACTTCTCGGGGTCATAAATTTTGAAAACGATCACCGTTTAGGGCGCATGATAGATCGTTGTAAAGGTATTGATGATGAGGTTAATTTAGAGGACTCAATCAAAGCCTTCAATTAACTTGAGGTGCCTGATCATGAAAAATGTCATTTAGGCCCTCAAAATGGCCCCAGAAGTTCACGAATTGAAAAACTGTTAAAAATAGTAAGTTTCCAAAAAACTATTTTGAGTCAGTTGGAAAGGGTGGGTGGCCACCAATATTCTCTTGGATCAATCCTCACCCATCAGGAAGAAATGGTCTCCATTGTGTTCAGTGCCCCCATCAAATGAGAAACTTTGTGATGAATTTGGCCCCAGGTGAGCCAGTTGCCTTGGTGTAGGAGTTGCCCTACTTTAACAACCCAATAAATATGGACCCTATGCTGGTGAGTTCCCTTGATCTATGCATCCATGATTTTATTAGTGGATTCTTGTTCAGTGCCCCCATCAGATGAGAAAAATTCTATTGAATTTGGCCCTAGGTGAGCCAGTTTCCTTGGTGCAGGAGCTTCCCTGCTTTGACAACCCAATAAAGCTGGATCCTCTGTTGGTGAGTTCCCTTGACCTGTGTTCCCATGATTTGATCAGTGTATTCGTGTTCCATGTAGTCATGGTTGAGCTCTATTGGTGTCAATTGTTCTGCTATCTCTGAGGTGTCTAATAATGGTGGAAAATAAGGCCGAAGGAAGTCCACATTGAACAATGGGTGCAAGCCAAGGAAGGGGGGAAGGTGTAGGTTCCATAATGGATTGGACGAAGCTTTCAATCAGGCTCTATAAGGTGTTCTTTCTGCAAGTGAAACCAAACTTTGTCTCCCACCTGAAACTGGTGTGGCACTCGATGTTGATCATGGCACTGCTTGTACTTAGCATTGGACTTCTGTAAAATATCAAGAACCTATTGGCAGATGTGTTGGATGTGATCAATGAACTGGGTGGATTTTTCAACTCTAGTTGTGATCTAGGTGGATATTAGAGGCCACTCACCTATTCCAAATGACTCTTCTTGTTTATTTTTGTTTAGAATGTTCTTAAATGTACTTCTTGTAATTATGGGTTCTACAGTTCTAGGGCTGTATGAATCCCCACACATCCTCTAGGTGGATACTGTTTGCCTCTTGCTTAATCCAACTAGCTTATTTTGTATGTTTTCATGTCAACAAGTCTTGTTGTGCTTCCAGGGCCGTTTTGGGGCCGTAAACGTTGTTTTTTTGTCTTTCCATAGTCAAAATATAAATGGAGTCATATTTTGATGGTGAAATGTGTAGTTCTCTAAAATACCTTTCCAACGGGCTATCACGCGCCTAAAACAAAGGTCATATGCAAAAGTCACGACCTTGGGAAGTTGAGGTACCAACTTACACCAACTTACCCATAGGGTTCCACATGAAATTTGACGTTTCACCTTCTAGGGTTAGGTTTTTGGATATCTAGGGTTTTGGCATTCATGAGTAATATAAAAAAGGCCTCTGGAGCATAATTTTAATCCATTCTGCTCAACGGATGCGTGTACCAACCACATCTCTTCTTAGAGATGGCTACCACCATTCAAGCAAGTGTTTTCAGTTCTACAGTTTTACAGTTTCAGCCTATTTCATTATTCAATAGAAGATACTGTTCCCTGGATATCTGTGTTATTGTTCATATCTCTGTGTTTATTATATTCAATCTGTTAATCGGTTCGTTCTGCTCCTAAATCCAGATCAGTGGTATCATAACAGTCGTCCCTTCATTTATTTTTCTTCGTGCATGTCCTCGACAAGATTTGGGTACAAGAATTTGGGACTCGAACCAATCGAGCCATTACAAGATCAACCACGCCGAGCCCGACAACAACCCATGGGGGATGAAGAGAAATATGATGGAGTAGGAGATCCTATTAAACTATTTCTCGACAAATCCCTCACGTGATAAAGGTACAAAATGATGGACAACTTCACACAGATCTTTCAATGACTTCCCATAGGAGAAGCATATTCATCAAGCAGCCATGTAACCCATTTCAAGGTACAGGTAAATTTTGATATTCCATTATTTGAAGGACTGTTAGATGCATATGTTGTAGATAAATGGTTGAATCTTCTTGAAGGGTATTTTTCGGTCCACAATTTTTCTGATAGGGAAAATATCACTTTTGCACTCCTCAAGTTTGTTCCCCATGTTAAAGACTAGTGGGATACTTACTCTAAGAAAAGGGAAGTAGAGGAATATGCAATGTTTGTGGTGGCCCTACATGGTATTCCTTCCGGGATTCCATGAAAGAACAATGCTACTCTGTTGAAATCTACGAGGACCAATACACCAGATGGACCACCCTACATCAAGAAAGGGACCAGACTGTACCAGATTTCACCAATATTTTCCATACCCTGCACACCAAATTGGGTATCAATGACTCTAAGCATCATCTGGTGCTCAAATACCATGACTATTTGCATATATACATTCAAATAGAAATGGATTTTCTGGACATCACCTCATTGGGCACTGCTTATAGATACGTGGTCAAGATTGAGAAAAAATTTAAGCAGAATAGGTGAGAGTTTGGATTTGCAAACCCCTCACAGCCAAAGTAGGGAAAAGACGTCCCTAACCCACAAACAAGGGACCAAGTCGAGATGGTCGCCCTTAGGACAATAGGTGAAATCCACAACACAAGAAGGGAAATGAGAACATGAATAAGGATACGAGAAAATGGTGTGAGTACCATAAAATCCCTTGGCACAACACCGAACAATGTCGCTCCAAGCAGTCACTCATGGCCGAACTGAAGGCTTCTGAGTCAGAGGTCGATTTTTATCCTCAATCAAATCCTGAAGGAGGGAAGTGAATTCTTGATGTTGAACCCAGTGCCACTGTCGATACCACCAAAGTCCGACCAAGCGAACCAGAAGAACCAGAGGAAGGAGAATGCCTCTTTCACTCACATATGTGGGTAAAAGGGGCTCCGCTTCATTTCATTGTTGATAACGGGAGTCTGAAGAACTTGATTTCAGTAGAGGTCATCAAGCGGCTAGACATGCCAACGAAACTGCACCCGTAACCCTACACCATTGGCTCTCTTTTCCAAGGAAGAGATCTTCGTGTGATCCAACAGTGTTGTCTTCCCTACGGTATCAATCCTTTCAAAGATGAGGTACTGTGTGATATTTCTCCCCTTGAAGTTTTTGATGTTCTTTTAGGAAAACCATATTTGTGGAAGGGTCATGCTATGTATGAGTCTAGACCTCACAATGTTATTATTACTTTGGGTAGACAATTGTACAAGATACCAGAGGTAGCACAAACTACTGCTATTTCTTTAATCTCTTCTAAGCAATGCAGTAAGTCCATTTCATAGACTGAGAAGTCCATCTTCTTTGTGATTCGTTCTCATAGTAAGCATAAGGTCTCTACCACATCCATGGTCTTTACACAGAGCCTATCTTTGTAGAAAAAGAAAGTGGATAGGATCGTGGAATAATACAAAGACATATTCTCCTCACCTATAGAGGTACCAACACACTTCCAAGTCAAGCATCCAATTGATCTAACCGTCGGTGCACCTCTACCAAATGGACCAGTCTATCATCGCTCACTGATGGAAAATGACGAAATCGGGTGACAAATCCAAGAGCTACTTCAAAAGGGGCACATCAAACCTAGCTTCTCCCCTTGCGAAATCCCGATTGTACTGGTGCAGAAGAAGGATGAGACGTGGCAACTTTGCATTGATTATAGAGCCTTAAACAAAATCACAGTCAGGAACCGGTACCCCATTCCCATGATTGTTGACCTTCTTGACCAACTCAAGGGGGAAAAGTTATTTATCAATATAGACCTAAAGTCTGGCTACCACCAGGTTCCCATAGAATCAACTAATGTATGGAAGATAACCTTCAAATCTAAAAAAGGTCTCTTCGAATGGCTAGTCATACCCTTTGGCTTAACAAATGCACCAACCACTTTCATGAGGTTGATGGATGATGTATTGAGACCCTTCACCAACTCCTTTGTGGTGGTATATTTGAATGATATCCTCATATTCAAAAAAACATGGGAGGAGCACATGCGGCATATTCAACAGGTTTTGAGCATTTTCCAGTAGCACTATATGCTAACTTGGAAAAATGCTCTTTTGGCATGAACAGGGTCCAATACTTGGGCTACATTGTTGATAAGAATGAGGTACATGATGATCCAGCTAAGATCCAATTCATCTGTGACTGTCTAGCCCCAACCACACTGATCGACCTTCAGAGCCTCTTGGGACTAGCCAACTTCTACCGACGGTTCATGTTGGGATTCTCCCATATTGCATGGGCCCTCAGCCAGGTTACCAAGGGTGGTGGTAGAGCCAAGTTCGTGTGGGGGAAGGCACAAGAACGAGAATTCGATGATCTGAATCATTACTTGTGCTCAACTCCAATACTCTCCTTCCCCGATCTGCAACAACCATTCGAGATTGAGACTGATGCATCTGACTATGTTGTGGGCACAGTTCTCACTCAACACGGGCATCCGGTGGCATACCATAGTGAGACATTCTCTAATAATTTCCAGAAATACCCCACCTATGAAAAATATATGTATTCCATTGTACGAGCCTGTCATCAATGGAAACATTACATTTTGGGAAAAGAGATGATCATACACATTGATCACAAGCCTCTGCATTTCATACAGACATAGGGGAAATTGCATAATGACCGCCATCATAAGTGGTCCACCTTCCTACAACAGTTCCATCTCAACATCAAGTATAGGACAGGTATCTCCAATCATTTCTCTGTCTACCTCAGTCGGGCTCCTGTGGTTGCACTCACCACTGTGCTCCATTTCTGTGGACATGAAGCATCTCAGTGGCCCCAAATTTATCAACAAGATCCAGACTTTGCCACCACCTATCATCTCTTGAGTACAGGTGCAACTATCACCAATTTTCACATTCAAGACAAAATCCTATGCAACCTGGGCCATCTCTTTTATCCTACAAGAGAGCGTGCAAAGATGATTTGGGAAGCCCACTACAATCAGGTGGCAGGACATTTTGGTGTGGAGAAAACTATTTTTCGTTCTTCAGAAACATTTTTATTGGCCAAAACTTCTACAGGAAGTCAACAAGTATATTAGATCTTGCACTACCTATGCCATTTCCAAGCCAAACATCAAGAAGAAAGGATTATAAACTCCTCTTCCTATTCTCGAGAAGCCTTGGGAATCCATCTCAATGGATTACATGTCTGGCTTGTTGTCCACCAAGCAAGGAAATGACTGTGTATTTGTGGTCATTGATTGGTTTTTGAAGATGCCCATCCTCACAACCCATAATAAGAGTATCATAGTAGTAGATACTGCCAAGATCTTATTTGAACGAGTGTGGGTCCACTTTGGGATACCATAAATTATCATCTCTGACCGGTACAACAAGTTCCTCAACACATTTTGGTTGAGTCTTTGGTCTCTGTTGGACACCAAGATCACAAAATCCACTTCTTTCCACCTCCAAACTGAAGGCCAAACAACAGTCATCAATCATATGACTGTGCACATCCTAGGCATGTACAATTCTAAGAATCTACGTACATGGGACAAGAGTCTTCCCTATGTTTAACACAGTTAAAATAGGGCTCTCCATAGCTCCATCGACCATAGCCCATTTCGGTGGGTCTGGGATTCCAACCCTTGGAACCCATTGATGTTGCACTTACTCTTTCCATCGCACAGACATAATCTTCCCATGATTAGTCTATGATCGACAAAGCCACCATATTCATTGAGCAGATTCATCACATCCGCTAATAGGTCCAGGAGGTTTTGCAGAAATCCAATGCTAAGTACAAGAAATGCCATGATCAACACTGGGTACCACACCAGTTTTAGATTGGCAACAAATTTTGGTTACATTTGAAGAAGGATCATCTCATGGGACCCCATCAAAAGATTCATCCACTTCTTTATGGGCCTTACACTATCACCAAGGCTATGGGTATCAATGCTTTTGAGCTCAACACTTCACCCTTCCTTGGCCTGCATCTAGTGCTCAATGTGGACCTCCTTCGCCCATATTTTCCACCATTATTGGGAACCTCAAAGACCATGGAATAGATGAAACCAATAGAGCTCAACCCTGATTGCATTGAACAAGAATCCATTGATTAGATAGTGGACAAACAGGTCAAGGGCACTCGCCAACAGAGGATCCAACTTTATCGGGTTATCAAGGAAGGGAAACTCCTACACCAAGTCAAGTGGCTTGCTCAGGGCCAAATCCAATAGAATTTTCCTCACTTGATGGGGGAACTCAACACAATGCAGACCATTTCTTCCTACGTGGGGGGGATTGATCCAGGTGGATATTGGTGGCCACCCACCTATTCCAACTGGCTCCTCTTGCCCTTTTTTGTTCAACACGTTCTTATTGACTTCTTTGTAATCGTGGCTTCTACACTTTTGGGGATGTCTGAATCCCCACAAATCCTCCAGGTGGATACTGGTGGTCTCTCTCCTAATCCAACTGGATTATTTTGTATGTTTTCATGTCATCACATCTTGTTGTACTTCCAGGGCCATTTTGGGGCCCTAAATGTTGTTTTTTTGTCTTGCCAAAGTCAAACTGTAGACGAAGTCAAAATTTGATGGAAGCATGTGTATTTCTATGAAAGACCTTTCAAATGGGCTATAACGCACCTAAAATAGAGGTCGTATGAAAAATTTACAGCCCTAGGAAGTTGAGGTACAAACGTACACCAACTTACCCATAGGGGCCCACATGAATTTTTGTGTTTCACCTTATAGGGCTAGGGTTTTGGCATTCATAAGTAATATCAAAAAGGCCTTTGGAGCCTCATTTTAATCCTTTCTTCACAACAAATGCGCGTAGCAGCCACATCTCTTCTTAGAGATATCTACCACCATTCTAGCAAGTGTTTTTAGTTCTATAGTTTTACAGTTTCAACCTATTTCATTATTCAATAGAAGATATTATTCCCTGGATATTTGTGTTATTCTTCATATCTCTATTTTTATTGTATTCAATCTGGTAATCATTTCATTCTACTCCTAAATCTGGATCAAGTTGGAGCATGCGACGACGCCGATGAGTCTGCCTAGGTGGCCCCAACAGTTGAAATCCCAACCCCAATTGAAAGGGACTATGGTCGATTGAGCTATGTATGGTTGTGTTGTAGCTATGTTGATCATAGGGAATATTCTCATCCCAGGTGAGGGGGTCCTTGGAATTGGACATGCATAGGATGTGCACAATCATCTGGTTAACAAAATCGGTTTGGCCATTCATCTGGGGGTGGAAGAAAGTGGACTTGGTGAGCATGGTGTCTAGTAGTGACCAAAGGCTCGAAAAAAATGTGTTGAGGAACCGATTGCCCCAAACTAAGATAATGGTTTGTGGGATCCAAAAGTGTACCCACACTCATTCAAAGAAGATCTTGGTAGTGGCCTCCATTGTGATTCTCTTCTTGCAGGCGAGAAAAATCACCATCCTGGAAAAGTGATCAACAACCACAAAAACACAGTCATTTCCCCGCTTGGTGGACGAAAGGCCCAACATGTAGTCCATTGATATGGATTCCCAAGGCCTGTCAGGAGTAGGCAGAGGAGTGTACAGACCTTGGTTCTTAGTGTTTGTTTTGGCATTAAAGTAGGTAGTGCAGGACTGTATATACTTGCTGACATCCTGTCGATGTTTCAGTGAGTAGAAATGTCACTACAACACTGCCACTGTCTTTTCCACGCTAAAGTGTCTTGCCACTTGACTGTAGTGGGATTCCCAAATCAACTTTTCTCACTTGATGGAATGTAGAGATGGACCCATCCTAAATATGGAAATTAGTGACAGTTGTGTTTGTGCCCAACATCTAGTAGGTGTTGGCAAAGTCAAGATATATCTCATAGAGGTGGGGTCATTCAAAGGTCTCATGGCCACAATATTCAAGCATTGTGGTGAGTGTTGCAACTGGAGGTTGGCTAAGGAAATCAATGAATCTGTTGGGACTTCATGTTTTATAATTGATGTTGAGGTGGAACTGTTGGATATGTGGACCAATTTTGATGGCGGTCATTATGCAATTTACCTTGGGTTTGCATGAACTGCAGTGGATTATGATCAGTGTGGATGATTGTTTCCTTCCCAAGAATGTAATGCCTCCAGCAGAGGTAGGCTTTCACAATGGATTACATTTCTTTGTCGTAAGTAGGGTAGTTGCGAATGAAATTTGATAGTGTCTCACTATGATAAGCCATGACATGGACGTACTCAGTGATGGCTACATGACCACATCATAGTTTGAAGCATCTGTGTCGATCTCAAAGGGTTGTTGTAGGTCAGTTAATGAAAGCATTGGGGCATAGCACAAGCATCACTTTAGTTCATCGAACTCTTTCTATTGAGATAGGCCCCACACAATTTTTTCCTTACCACTACCCCTGGCTACAATATGGGAGAATCCCAACATGAACCTGTGATAGAAATTGGCAAGGCCTAAAACGATTTGAAGCTCAGTGAGCGTGCTTGGTGTTGACGAGTCACAAATGATTTGGATGTTGGTTGGATCAACATGCACACCATGTGCATCAAGAATGTAGACTAGGTATTGGATCCTGTCCATGTCGAAGGAGCATTTTTCCAAGTTGGCATGTAGCTTGTGCTACCACAGAGTGTGCAGAACCTATTGAATATGATGCAAGTGTTATGCCAAAGTCTTTTTGTAGACAAGGATTTCATCTTGATACACCATCAAAAAATAATTAGTAAAAGGTTGTAATATATCATCCATCATCCTCATGAAAGTTGTTGGGGAATTTTTCAAACCAAAGGGCATTACCAACCATTAAAAAAGACCTTATTTTGACTTTAAGGAAGTTTTCCATACATTTGTCTATTCTAATGGGACATGATGGTAGCCACACTTCAAATCAATCTTACTGAAGTATTTGGCTCACCTGAGATGATCAAGGAGATAGTAGATTCGGGGAATAGGGTATCGGTTCCTAAGTGTGATTTTATTTAGGGCCCAATAATTAATGAAGAGACACCAAGTCACGTCTTTCTTCTACACCAGCATGATTGATATTCCACAAGGAGATGAGTTGGGTCATATGTGCCCCTTGTGGAGAATTTCTTGGGTTTGACGCTTGATCTCCTCATTTTCTAGAAGAGAGTGGAAATAGACTATCCCATTGGGTAGTAGTGTGCCGAGGGTCATATCGATGGGTTTCTTGACCTAACAGTGTAGAGGTACCTGAGTAGGTGATGTGAAGATGTCTTTGTATTCTTCCACAACCTTATCCACTTACTTATGCTGCATGGAGAGGTCAGTCTTC
>ML816224.1:25754-58041 GCA_009831015.1 Picea engelmannii | reverse complement strand
AGAAGCAGAGGCGGGGCACTTCAAAGTCTGGAGATATATAAGCATATCTTTGTACTAGGGATCTGAAGATGTGATAAAAAACATATCTCCTTTGATAGGAGACTCTTTGGGCACAACATCACCTGACTCAACTGGAAGTTTCGAAATAAGTTTTGCGAAGACCAGTGACTTTTTGGATTTCTCTAAAATGAAATCTAAGTCAAACTCCTAGATGAAAAATATCCACCTATTGATCTTTCTACCTATTACCCGTCATTTCAACATGTACTGGAATGGATTCACAATAGAAATGACGATGTTCTTGCGAAATAGAACATAATGATGGAACCTTTGAAAAACATGGACTGCTGCCAAAGAAAGTTTTTCAATATGAGAATAATTGAGTTCCGGTCCTACGAGGCCTTGGCTTAGGTAATAGATCACATATTCTGAGAACAAGTCTTCCTCCTGAACTAAGACCATGCCGATGGTTGACTCTGCTACAACTAGGTATAATAAGAAATCTTTTTTATAGTTAGGTGGTCAAAGGAGAGGGGTAGTTGTGAGGGCATGTTTCAGTGCTTCGAAAGAGTGTTGAGTGGCATCGTCCCAATAAAAAGGAATGTCTTTCTTTAGTAAGTGCATAAATCCCTTTGTGATCTCGGCATAGTTGGTGATGAAACATCTTAAAAAATTCACCTTTCCTTGTAGACTCTGAAGTTGAAGGATTGTGCACGGGGGAGGCAACTAAATTATTGCCTCAACCTTGAGAGGATCGACCATGATCCTTGTTGTTGACACTATGAAACCTAACAAACATCCTGATGTTACATAAAAGTTGCACTTGTTTGGATTCAAGCGAATTCGAAAGTAGCTACAACGCTCAAAGATAAGTCGGAGGTGTGTGGGATGATTCGTTCTCTTGTGAGATCGAGATGCTAAATCATCTAAATAGGCCTCGACTATATGCTTCAGGTCATAGAAATCAAAAGACATGGCCCGCTGAAAGGTCGCACTAACATTTTTGAGACCAAAGGGCATCTTACGATACGTGAATGTACCCCATGGACAAATGAATGTCATTTTGTACTGGTCCTCAGGTTTGATTTATATTTGATTATATCTCGAAAAACCATCCATGAAAGAGAAGGCCTCACAACCGTCACATTCATCAATTATCTGGTCGATGAATGGTGTGGGAAAATTATCTTTTGGATAGGCCTTGTTCAAATCATAGAAGTATGTACATACAAGAATTGTACGTTGTTTCTTATTGACCGACATAGGATTTGACACCCATTGGGTCAAATGGATAGGATAGATAAAATTGGCTTTTAGCAGTTTCTCAACTTCCACCTTAATGGTTGTTGCTTTCCTGGGATTAACTAGACAAAGCTTCTGCCAAACAAACTTGGCATCTGGATAAGTTGTGATTTCATGTTCGACTATTTTTGGATCAATGCCTGGCATTTCCTCATAAGACCAGGCAAAAACGTCACGGAATTCTTTAAATAGATCTGTGTAGATTTGAATCTCTCCAGGGGAGCAGTCAGCTCCTACGAAAACATTCTCCATGATGCCAGGGGTTTGGGAGATATTGATTGGTATGGTTTCAGTGATGGTTGCCATATTACCCTCAGCATAGACCTCGTGTGTAGCTAAGGTATTAATAGGACAAGACCTATCTCCATTCATAGTCAAGGTGAATTCTCCGGCTTCGATTCTACTTAAATCTGGGAGGAAGTATGATATGTGATGAAGACCATCCCAGGGTTTGTCCAGACTAGTCATTGCTTCAATTACTGCTTCTTAAGAGGGAAAGACTAAGTCTAATGAATCGGTGTCAGCGAGAGAACCTTGAGCCCAAATAGGCTCTAAAAGAGGATCGAACTCTTGTGCAGGAGTTGGATTTATGTTGGCTGAATCTTGCTGGACTAAAGAGTACGCTACTTTAGCTACGGACAAGCGCATGAACATGCCCGGGTGCCCTGTCCCATCCATCATGGATGATGGGGAATGAAGTATCTATGAATCATTGAAATAAGTCATGTGAAACGACGAAACTTGAAAAATCTCAACCTTATGGTGGTCGGATATGAACTTGACATTGCCTTGAGGGGGTGGGTAATCGAAGTTACCCATCAAAGATGGGCACAAACTAGCCCCTACGTTGACTATGCCTGGTTGAGGATTATCAATCATCGAGACCGCAGACACCCCTAATGAAGGGTCAAGTCTAGATAAATACAATTGATTGATGGTCACAATCCAGTCCTCGTGTGGAAATAAAAAGACCCGGAAAATGGTAGCAACCACTGCTTGCATGGCATAAGTCCAACTCCTTCCTAACAAGAGATTGTAGTCGAGGGACGCGTCGACTACTTCTACCTCGATTCACACAGTCTTCCCTCCTAACTGCATGGGGAAAGAGGGAATGATACCATGTGGTTGTAATGAACGATCGTCGAAAGCAGTGAGAAGAGTAGGTGATGGAGACAAAACGGGTTGGCCAATGGCCTTCCAACATGCCAACGACATAATGCATGTCAAGGCACCCTCATCAACCACCGTGCGGAAAATATTTTGAGAAAAAATTTTCTTGGGGTGAGCCACTACTATCTAAAATGCTACATGGTAAGGCAAACAAGGTTTTAAGTCGGTTGTATCCAACATGACGGTACCCGGATTACAAGTCTCAGTAGATCCTAAAGTGGTTAACAAAGATTTCCTCTAGGAAGGGAAACTTTGGAGGACCTCCAAAGCGAACATTGCACAAGGGGTTTGAGACAAATATTCCACCACATAATAGTTCTGGGTGGCCCTTGCATTTGGGTTATGAGAATCTTTTTTGAATGTGCCTTTTGGGATCCGTGTCATTGTTTCACCCAAAGTCTTCTCAATCTATAGAGGAAGAGATGGGAGTTCGACTTCTTTGCCCTTCTCAGAAGTTCTTGGTTTACTATATTCATGCGCTCTAGTTGATATGAAATAATCACCCTTCATCATATACACATTCACAGATGCAGGATTGTTCGAAGATGGAGAGGTTCCTTGACTACCCCCTTCCGCGCTTGTAGAGGCTTGGGTTAGGTTTTGCCCATGTTGAAATGGATTGGTTAACACAACAATTTGTTGTTGTGTCACAAACTTTTGGGCCTCTGCAAGACGAGGACATTGGTGGGTTGGGTGGTCTTCTGCGCACAAGTTAGATAGATACCTCACCTTATGTTTCTCAGTGTTTCCCCCACCAGCATTATTAGTGGTTTTCTTATCCCCCTTACCCTTCTTTTGTTGTTTTTTCTTTCCTTCAGGCTACTAGGTGGCCTTTGGATTTGTCGATTGCATTGTTTGCACATCCGACGTTTTAGTAGGGGGAGCAGCCAAAACAATAGTTTTGCTGGCCACTATGTGTTTTATAGACAATTGCTGCAATTACTTTGTCAGTTGCTCAGTAGGATTTGTTTTTACTAAACCAACAATACCATCGGCATGTGGTCCAACTCTCTGTCTAGTTTTATCAAGTATTGAGCATGGCACATTTGGCAAGATATCGTATAATAAACTGGACTGAGAATATATTAGCTCAAGCTGTTGAGCTCCCATGATGGCATCTTCTTCGGAAAACACTCCTGACATCGTGACATCTTTGGATAACTATGGAACCAAAGACTTAAGGAACCACTCGAGTAGGAATGTTGGTAGGACTGGAACCTTAATTAAACTCTTCTGGTGTCTCCATTCGTGGATGTGATTATAGATATGGTCTTCTTTTGTCTGTGCAAAATTGGCCAACAATTATGTGCCAACGTCATATCTCACAAGTAATTGGAAATGATTTAGGAAATCCATTGCCAATTCGTAGAAGGAAGAGTATCTTGAGCGGTCAAGCTCAATGTACCATTTCGTGACACTCCCAATGAGAGACGTTGAAACAATCGCAACTGTACGGAGTTGTCTTTCAATGAGTTAGATGAGCACCAAAGATGGAATGTGGTCATATGATCTCTTGGATATTTGTTAGGCTTGGATTCGAACTTTAGTATGTCTGAAGGAAACTTCGTCGGCATAGGGGGCTAATGCAGATCATGACAGATAGGGTCATTCAACAAACTTGTCAAGTCTGGAAAATGTAAGGTTTCGAGGAAAGGTAGTTTGGGTTGTTGGTGATAACTTGGGAAAAAGGGACCTGGAGTTTGACTGGTACCAGGTTGCCAAGAAAATTTTGGTTGTTGGCTTGGGTTCTAGTAAAAACCATGGCCATGGTTTATGGATTATGCATGTGAGGAGACATCATCGGCTGATTCCCAAAATAGGACGTAGATGGTTGGGCATGCATTATATTAGGATAACTTTGGGAAGGATTTCCCCATGCCGATCCCATGGGGATAGGCATAGTACCTTGTCCGGGGTTCTATTGGTTGTGAAAAGAATCGCCCCAGATCAACATTCCTGACGAGGGAATGGATCCCTGCCAAGAATTCCAAGGGCCTGATGTGGAAGAAGTTCCTGGGTTTGCCCCTTGTGCAGGAATAATACCCTGCATAGGAATAGGTTGTCCTAAACCAGGATTACCCCCAGTCGGGAAAGCATCTGACGAGAAGTCATTGTTACCAAATGCACTGAACAAAGAAAAAGGTGTCGAACCTACTAGCATATTATGTGAAGGTGGTCCTTGACTCCCTGCTCCAAAAAAACTATGGTGTCCAGGTGGCCCGGCGGATGGCTAGTGCATGCCACCGAGTGAAGGGGACGAAGGAGGTATATGACCTCCCACATAAGGGAAAGCATTAAAAGGAGCTAAAGTGTCCCCCATGTGGCCTTGCAGAGGTGTTTTAGAGCTCCTTGCCCCCGTACCTAAAGTCTGTGAAGTGGAGTAGGAAAGTACGGGACTTGTACCTGAGCTAGGCATCCCATATGAGAACGGAGGGCCTGTTGCACTTGGTGTGAAAGGGGTTGTGGCTGCTACCATAGATGGGATTGGACCACTATGTGAGGTAGAGGTGGTCAAGACCATCATGGCTCAGACCAGTGATAGTGGGTTAGGAGGTGGAAACTCTCCTGTGGTGACAACCGTAGTGGGAATTGAAGAATTCCCAGAAGGAGTAACAACATTTGTTTCCATTGCTACGTGTGACACTGTCTGACACTCATAAGGGTGAATCGGTACGATGATGGGTGCCAAAAGCTCAGTGGTTGGGGTTTCAAATGGACCAAGAGATTTTGCTCCAAGGTCTAAAATGGTTGTTTCCTCTGGATGTTGATCGGGCACAATTTATTGTGACCCAGTCACTTCAAAAGACCCTTGTTGGTCTAGCTTTCGCCTTAGTGGTGGCGGAGGTGGCTCCAGTGTAACCGATGATAGGCCCAGAAGCCTTCATGACCAGTGGAGTGCATGATCCTCCACTGTGTGAGAAGATCAAAGACACCCTAGGGCTTTCTATTCGTTCAAAAAACAACACACACTAAAAAAGGTCCCTACAAGATAAAACAAGCAAACACTAAACTAATTGGAATAATAGTTACAACAACCAACACTAGACCAACTTACCAGTGCAAGTGAAAATTGAACATGGAAGAACCCTCCGAGTATACTCTGCAAAGAATGGTCCAATGTCTGTCCTAGGTACCATGGTATACCCCCACATTCACCCACGTATGTCTCTAAAAAGATAGGCAACAAGGTTGCCAGCGCGTGAACAGTCACCAGGCGGGTATAGTCAAAAGTCGGGTAGACCACAATGAGCAGGGTATCGAGCCCAAAAAATGTAAAGGGTATCAAAATAAAGTGGTCTGGAATCAACTGAGGACCTCAAATGGATTTGAGACCCACAAAGCTCCGTGGCAAATGCTATCGATGGAATCCTAAGACAAGCCCTCTATATGTGTTCTCCACTACGATTGGTCCAGCTTTGGAGGGGTTATCTCCACTACCTTTTCTCACGTGACCTCATGTTTATCCCCTATGCTAGAGGGGGGTCCTGGATAACTTTCACAATACTAGACTTTGACACTCCCTAACTCAGACTCCAATGTTTGATTTTAATGGCCTTGAAGAGTTTCCTCTCCAACCTAATTCAAGGCCCTAACCCTCAACTAGTTGGTTAACACTACAAACATAAAAAGTCTAATGAATTTTAGATTTAGCATTAATTTTTATGGCTTGTCTTAAGTCAAAGGTTATGAAAGTGAAACTAGTGATGTTTAAAAGATGAAAGCAAAATAAACAGAAAGCTGGAAACAAAAAAAACCTTCACTTAACTCAAATCTTAAACAACTTTTCAAACTTAAAATTTTTTCTAAGATCTTTGAACAAAAAACTCAAAGAAGGATTTCACTCGACTAGGAGCTACTTACGATCTAAGTAAACCATCAAGAACTTATGAAAGAAAATACCTTTCCCTGGTTACTAATGCAAAACAACACTTTTTAACCAAACAAATAAATAGAAGATTTTTTTTTCTTTTTTTCTTTTTTTGAATGCTCACAAAGCATAAAGGAAAAATATCAACAAGTAAAAAACAATAAAAACTTTTGGCCCAAGCGCAGATCACAAAGAGTCACTTTAAAAATCATACATAAGAAAATTAAAATTGGACTCTCACACTTGTCTAAAAACCTTATAAAAGAAAATTTTGAGGAAAACTTATAAATGAAAAAGAAAGCTATTGTTGTGATCAAACCTAAGTTACTGACTGCTATGACAGAGACCCAAAAACCTGAGAAGTATAACTCTTGTCAAAGGAAAGGATGACTGCCTTACCTTCAACAAAACTTTCCTCCAGAAGAACACTACTGACAGTTCAACAACAAGCGTGTGCATGCGAGCTGTGTAAAGTCAGAGCGTGTGTACATGCATGTTGGCCTTATACAGGCCGTGTGTATCTCTAAAACTTTGAGACAAATGAAAAGACAAGTAGTCCAGCCTAGGTAGATACCACTGATACTGAGAACCAGTATCTCTTGAAGACTCAAACACTTACATTAATAGAAAAAGGAAAACAATTCAAGGAAAACTTTATAGAACAAACCAATCTGAGGTGAAGCCTAAGCTATAGATTGCAAATGACAAAGACTAGAAAGAGTTCCATAAAACCCTTGAGAAGGACTAATTCTGACAGGGAAGAGGATGAATTCCTCTTCTAAAAGAAATTTTCTGGAATCATACACGCGACTGACACTTCCTCAGCTAGCATGTACACGCGGGCTGTGAGAATGTAGGGCACGAGTACACGCGTGCAGACCTTATATAGGTAATGTGTACCTTTGTGGGTATCAGAAAAAAATATAGTCAAGAAAAGAAACAGAGATAACTGGTCTGGAAGACCAGAATCTCTGTTAGCTCAGACTTTTGCAGAAACTTTAAAAACAGGAAATGAAACTAGTTTTTAAAAATACCCAAAAAATATTCCTAGAAACCCTAGAGATCTCCCCAGTATGGTCGTCAATTATGTTGTGAGTGGGAAATCCCTCTATGGACTAGCAACTAAGGCTTTATTATGCATGAAAAAAAGACATAAAGAATCCTACTTTCTACCATCGTCCCGGACCTAATACCCATTATTCTTAAGAAAATACGTAGTTAAGAAGATCAAGTGAGCATACCTTATTTTGGGCATTTTATATCAATCCTTCTTCAAACTTGATTTCTCTTTGAATGCAGCTCTCCTCCCAAGGCTAACCTACATTCACACAAGACAAACAAATAACTCCACATTCATTTTATCTATAGATTAATGGGTTAGAGATTCAATCAATATGTATGCAATAAACTATGAAAACCTCATATGGTGGGACGGGAAAAGTACTTCTTTATTATTAAATTCAACAAATCAACTTACAATGATGAAGCCGGCCACTGCTTCATGAACCTGGTCTTGGGCTCTTCTTCAACTATCCTCCAACTTATTTTTTCTATATTTCTCTTTGCACAAGGATGGCTAAAGGGTTGGGACAAAGGGAATGCGTAATCGGGTATATTTTCTTTACTATGATTCTCCTCTTCTAAATGAGACCCCTAACCCTTCTTTTATAGGCTAGAATAATCTAGGTATTTGGTTGAACCCTCGGCCATGCATGGCCGAAAGGTTTAGTTAACTCACCCAAAGATGTGTGTTCCCTCAACAACTTTCCTTTTTTCGTTCTTTTGTAGGTACACGCAGGCTGTCTTGGGTCAGCTAGCGTGCACACGCATGTAGTAATGGAGTAGGGCGTGTGGGCCTTTATGAAAGGGGTTTTTAAGAAGAGTTTTTCAGCAGTTTTTTGGCAAAGAAGGAATCTGAGATGGCCTTATGCCAGGTAAGCATGTCTGGTGAAAATTAGGGTTATAACATATAGGTTCTTCCAAAGTGTCTGTTTGATGAATATGCACTTGTTTCTATTGGCAGGCATTGAAGGATGTGGGAAAAATTCTCCATTATTTCATCCCTCTATTGCGTGAGATCTTGCTCAAGCAACAGATTGATATGATCGTCTACTCCGTCGTTTTTCTTTTCTTATGCCATTGAGGGTTTCTTGGGTGTGCAAGAGAGATTGTCCTTAGGAGAGACAAGCTCGAGACCTAACTTTCTATACTCGGACCTCATCAGGGACATGCAATAAAAAATGATCAAGAGCAACCTGCTCTGATACCACTGATCCGGATTATTTTTGGCATGAAATGAGAGTGGAGATATAATAAAGAAATGCACAAAGATATCGCAGATATACAATAATATAACATAAATGTATCAGATATGCAACCATACACAGAGATACAATAATAATCGATTTATATTAATGAAACAAATGTACAGAGACTGTAAAAATATAGAGTGAAAGACTCATTAGAATGGTGTCAGCTTATCTCTGAGAAGAGATGTGACGACTACTGGCATTCATAAGAAGATGATTACAATGAGGCTCTGAAGGCCCTTTTACAATAATAAGGAATGCCAAAATCCATAGACATCCAAAAACCTAACCATAGGAGATGAAGCGCCAAAATTCATGTGGGCCACGTTTGGGTAAGTTAGTACATCAACTTCCTAGGGTCGTAAATTCTACATATGATCTTTGTTTTAGGCGTATAATATCCCATTGGAAAGGTATCATAGAGGAGATTCATTTTAGCAACAATATTGAAGAAACTTATATATTGAAAACCTATTTTCCCCTAAAAACATCATTTAGGGCCTCAAAATGGCCCCAGAAGTTAAAACCTGCTAAAAATAGTAAATTACCAAAATTGCCAGAAAACTATTTTGAGCCAGTTGGAAAAGGTGGGTGGTCATCGATATCCACCTTGATCAACAACGATCCATTTTTATTTGTCTACAAGAATATCCTCCATCTTGAGCTTCCATAGTTCAAATTTTTTAATGTTGAACTTCTCTATCTCTAATCTAGAAGAGCTCGCCATTCCTCTTTATACAATCAAATCTCCACTGCAAAATCTCCCACTAATCCCAAGTTTATCACAGACCCAAGATAAACATGATCTATCAAGAGCAAGCCAAACCCTTAGAAACAAAGGCCTCCCTCTGAAGCCAAAAATGAGCTCTGATACCACATGTAAGTTTTAAACCTGTGAAGTAAAGCAATGCATATAGATTCTTAAGCAAAACATAATTTGATCAATGGCTCATACATATAATACACAAAGATTTATACTGGAAACTCTCAACCAGGGAAAACCTTTCTTATATTCATTATATCGAATTTCACCATTCACCACACAATATATACAATGTTTTTAGTTATTCCGTAGATACCAAAACCATAATCCCTTAATCCGAGATTAATTTAGAAAACCATTAAAAATAACAAAATCCACTAAAAATAGAAAAAAACCCAACAAATGAGACGCAGTTGTTGAATCTGATGCGCCCACACACACACATGCAAAGAATATAACACATACCCAACATATCAACCATGCAGTTATGTATGTTTCTGTTGAAAATTTTGAAAGTTAGCAAAAAAGGAGGTACATTTTTTTGTGATGAGACAACAGTGTTTTGCTAATTTTTTATGGATGTACCTGAAATAGTCTTATCTAAGTTTCCTACAGTTTTCTCTGATATGTCCCTTTTATCCTGATTTTCAGATGATTTTTGACCAGGGACATCTTTAGTTTTATTTGGGTCACTGTCTGCTGATTTTTTATTTACAGAGTCATTATTTTTATTATTTTCAACTATACTTTGGAGCATTTTTTGTAGGATAAGAGGGAATTTAAGTAATTCAAAAACTTATATATTTTTCGTTAGTTTTTTAAGATCTTAAAACAAATAATATTCTAAAACTGGGGAAACAGGGTTTTGTTTAGTTTCACTTTGCTTTGGCTATTTTGAAACCACATTCCTACTTCTTTCAGGTGAAAGTTTGTTTTGTGCTTTACTTTGAGTATTATAAGGTTGGACAGTTTCAAAATTTGATTGAAAGATGTTGTTCGAAAAATTCCCAAAAATGGGAAGAGACGAGTCCTCCTCATCAGGTGTTTCATCTTCACCCATGTCGTCTTGATTTTCAGGAGGTGCGGAAATAGTGTGATCATGTGATTCCAGTATCATTTGTAAAGTGTATTGTAGTCCTTTAAAGTTTAGACCTTATGTGGTCGGGTTTGGCCGGTTTGGAGGAAAAGGTTTCCAGAAATGTGGTCTAAAACCTCCTTTACTTGTAGATTCCTCCTCAGTGGATCTTTTTAAGTCTATGACCTGATTGGATAATTTCTAGAAATATTTCTGCAAACTTTCCAAGTCTAATGTCTTTTGTTGATTTTTAGTTTTAGGAGGTCTAGTGAGAATTTCTATTTTCTTTTTAGAAGATGAAGCCATTTCAGCCTCACTATTCAAACTATCTTTTAAGCTCAGAATGTCCTTCTCAATAAGGACTTCCTCCTCAAAGGCTTCTAATAATGTGTTATTTTTGGACCTTTTAACCCATATGGCTATATTGTTATGTAGGGCCTTAGTATAGTATGCAACATTCAAGTTTTCTGCAAGCATCAAATCTACAGGGATTTTGTTTTTTAATGTTAGGAATCTCTGGTTGAAATCATTATATTTTTCTTTAGGGTTCATTTTCAAACTAGAGAGTTCTATTACGAGGAATTCTGGAGATTTATCATCTCCGAAGTTTTCCAGAAAGCGGAGGTTTCAAACTTGTCACAGGAGACGATGGTTTGAGGTTGTTGCGCAAAATACTAGGTTGAGGTATTCCCCTCAAAAGTGTAGGGTAATAACTTGGACACGAAATCCTCGTGCTCAACACTCCGGAGCCTAACAACTAACATAAATTTCTTGATGTGATCCTTAGCTGATTTCTTCGAATCTAGGTCAAATTTGGGTAGCCACTTTTCTGGATGTTTGGGCAACGGGTGTTGGGGTCCAGGTACTTCCACGACATCTTGATCGAGCCAAGGTATGGCGGGATTATTTTGGTTTTCCATGGGAGTTGGTGGAGTTGAATTTTGAGATCATTCAGATGAAGAACTTCCTTTGTCCGAGGATTTCTCTCTTGAAGAGGGTGGAGAAGAACTAGGTGGGGATGGTGGGATACAAGATCCCCTAGCACCAAGGATTAATGCTTCATAAGGATTGGTGATATTACCACCTAATGGGTTATCAGGCATACTAGTGTCAAGAGGTTGTTATTGCAGATTGGTGAAATCAAGGGGCTGATTTTAGTTGTCTACCAAGCTATCTGATTCGAGACAAAGCACTTTCAGTTCTCAAAATCGCCTCCTGAACAATTTCTTGTACATCAATCCCTTGAGGAATTGGTGTCATTGGTTCGACGACAATGTCAGGATTATTTTTTGAGGTAGTAGTTGGGTCAAGTGTATTGTTAGGGTCTGAGCGACTACGCATTATGATAGGGGAATGATTTTGTGGGGGAGTCCTACTGCCTCCTCGTGCCATCAATGAATCTCATGCCCTCCTTCTAGCGCCATTTGTTGACAGGGGTTTATGACACACTGTCAATGAGAAGGGAATATCTAAACCAAGGTTGTCTATTTAACCCAAGCCATTTGGTATAATCTACCCTGACGGGTTTTATGGCTCTGTTAGCCAACTAGGGTTCTAAAATAACTAAAAGGTGTGAACTAACTAAAGGTACAATTCTATCAATCAACACATAAATTACAAATGCTTAACTAACATTGTTTATGTACAATAGATATATACAATTTACAAGGTTTAAGCAAAGGCTTGTGAAAATAATTGTTTTAAAATAATGGATCCAAACAAGATTAAAAATAAACAAAACTATTCTAGTACTCTAACTACCAAACTAATAAATAATGAGCGAATAACATTGTAAATGATATAATGAAAATGGACAAATCATTTAACTTCTAAATGATGCAATCACTATTCATTCAGAAATCAACAAATTAAATAAATAATAAACTAACTAACCTTACGTCGATCAGAATTACTAAGATAGATTCATCTCTCTATGTTTGTATAAGCACCTCTTAACCTATGTCAAGTGTAAACCTATGACAAAAGAAAGCATAATACTTCCTGAAAAAACTCATAGAAGTCTTTTATATTTTGGAACATATCTGAGATGACAGAAAGACAAATGATTCTATATTGTGTGACTTTAGAATGTCCAATAACTGAAAATGAAATAAATTCCAATTCACAGTAAATGGTATTACTAGCTACCTAATGTTAGATGTAAACTCAAAATGCTTGGATAGGTGAACAGTCACAGATATCAACAACATCAAAATATAATGAACCGCATAAAGAAAAACATGAAATAAAATATTATATGTAGAATAGACTAAAGCTAGTTCGATACAAATAAAATTTCACATCTAGAAATTACATGAGAAAACAATGAAAACAGTGCACAGTCTACACAGGACGAAAGCCAAGGAGTACACTTTTTTCCCATATAGTTTAAAAAAAATAAGTCCATCACATGGTCCAGGAGGAATCACCTCTATCATTGGGCAAGTAGTGATATTTAAACAAGTTTATAATATGTTCCTCATATCATGCAAGATAAAGACAGATCTTTCAAAATAATCTTTTACTAAAATAAAATAACAAAAATATAATTTTGTTGAACTCTTTCAATCCAAAACAGTTACATTATTAAACATTGTTTTTCAAAAATGAAACTTACTAGTCCACTAAACACTCAACCCATGACTCATTCCACTAATCATAGCACATCTATCTTCTATTCACCTAAGAAAAGGAAAACAAAATCTAAATTAGACAATAACCAAAATGCAAAATTCAAAAGACAAGATACAAAATCCTCTAATATGTAACTGGTCTAAATAAAAATGAAATCAAAACTAATTTACTTATTATCCAAACAGAATAAAATCGTGAAATACAAGGGAACTATTTACCAATTCAGAAATTTGAAAGAGCAACATGAGACAAATATGAGTTTATTATAGTATTGAAATTGGTGGAGTTTTTAATCACCACATTTCCATATCTCTTAATACGCTTGTTGGATTTGTGTGAAGTCAATCGAACTCAAGCCCTAAGCTCATCATTTTCTCTTTCAAGGACTAAGTTCTGAGTGACCACTTGATTCAACTATGTTTGTAGATAAGGAAAATCTCGATAGTACCTTTCGATCTAGTCAAAACAACTCTCACAATACACCCATTCATAGTTTGGTAATGGCTGAGTCTGATATGTAGTGGGAGACTTACCATGTTCGATGATCCTTTTTAGATCATGTTTAATGCCTAAAAAACCTTGTTGTTTCTTTATGAAAGGAGGCATATTCGATACAAAATCGAGTTGGGGTGCATCGATGCTGGTATCATTGAGAGAAATCCAGACGTCCACATCAATAACAAGGATAAGTTTTTCATGATCGTGATGTTGATTCCTCATCATTCTAGATATGAGTCGACCAGATATTTTGTTATTAAAATCAATGTCTGGAACTCTCTATTTTTTTCGTCTACCATGTTTCTTGATTTTAGTCTCATTTAAATCACCCTCATCTGGCCAAGGACTAGGAATAATAAGGACCTTTCCATTTAGATTATCCAACACATCTTCTAAGGATTTTTTAGAAACAAAATCACACCTCTGGTGTGTGCCTCTGGATGACTTATAAAAAACGATAGGGGTTTTGGTTATTGACACAGGCTTCCTTGTAATTTGACATGAAGGTTTATCAGAGAAGGAATTGATAGGCAAGGACTGGTGGGCTCATCAAAATGTAGAGGTGAGTCGATTTCGGTCTTAGGTGAAGCGAAACCATTTCTATCCATGAAATCTTGCCAATTATCCCCAACCTTTGACAGTTGTGAAATGACCAAGATTCGAATCAGGCTGTAATGGAATAAGATAGGCTATTCATTTATTTTTTTCCTTTGGTAAAATTTTGCCATTTTTTGCAGGCTCTTAAGCAAGTAGAATGGGATATTTAAATCAAACCCTAAAAACACCATCAACAAATGGACATGAAACAGGAAAAATAGTCCATATCTACCCTCGCATGTGACAAACTGCTTGAGTATCAATAGTAAACCATGCCATCTAGGTTAAAAAAAAACAATTGGTGTACCTTTGACATTGTAGCACGACCTATTGGATACCATTAGTAGGTGCCAAGGGATGCCTTCGAATTTGATATTTTTGAACCAGCAATCTCCTTCTTGGGGCAATCCCATGGCTTTTCCAATTGAATCCTCAGTCACTTCCAACTATAAATCTCCGATCTTGGCCTTAGCACCATCAAAGTTTTAGGAAAAATATTGAGCAACCTTGAGGTTAAAAACCTCGAATAATTGTATGAACCTAACCCAACCAAAATCCACGAGAGGAGGTGCATGTGTGGTACGGTGTGGGCATGCATTACGAGGTAGTACAATCATTAATTGCAGGTTGTGGAGGGGCACAAAAACTGAGACAAATTTCTTCTTGGGCCTGGGAGTGAGAGAGTCAGATCGAGGAATGGAGAAAATCATTTTTGGGTAATTTGACACAACAAATTCAGTGGTGTTGTCTTCTTTCTGATCTGAGCATTATTTCTGTAGCCTGATTTTAGAATAAAGTATACTTATGTATTTTTCCAAATTCTTTTGCTGAGTTAATGAAAAAGCCTACCCATTTGAGAGCCATACCCATAGACATAGTCCACCAGGGACGAACTCTGTTATCAAGTTTTTATGTTCATATTTGATTCTTGGGTCTGTTCATTATTGAAATTTTCCTTGTTTAATGGTGCACTTTAATTTATGCTCATTTAATGTAATTCTTTATAAGTCACTCAATGAAAAGATCTCATATCATGTTGGTATTAGAGCAATTGTCTTTGATTTGAAATGTTGAGTGTGAATTATTACTAGGGCCAAGCATAAACAAGGTGAAGGAACTCTTAAGAATTTAGATCCCAAAGTTGGTCGTGCATCCCAAAGGAAGAAAATGGAAGAAGAAGACAAGTGTGATGAACAAGAGAAAAACTTTCACATGTTCTTTTATCGCATGTCAGACATGGTCAACCAAATGTATGGAGATTACGAGAAGAGGATGAAGAAGAAAGGGAAGAAAAATGAATCATGTGTTGATGATGATGCTTCCGTAAACCAAGGGGCTGGAGGAGATCCTCCCGAGCCTCCATCTTCACCTTCAAGTTCTAGTTCTTCTTCCTCAGAGCATTCTCATCATTTTCATCATTTTATTGATAAAGCCTCTTTTAATAAACCATTATTAAAGCTTGATGTAAAATTTTCTTTATCTATGTTTAATGGAGATGCTAATCCAAAAATGCTAGATAATTGGCCCCGACTGGTTGAAGTATATTGTCGTTTTCAACATATTGATGAAGGGGAAGTTAAAGTGAAATGGGCTTCTCTTCGGTTTGAAGGCACCACTCTCATATGGTGGGAGAGAAAGCTTCAGGATAGAAGTAAGTGTGGTAATACTCTTTCCTCATGGTCGAAATTTAAGTCAACGATAAGGAAGCAATTTTATCCATTAGGGTATTTACATAAATCAATGATGAAATGGGAAACTTTAAGGCAAAGTAAAGGTCAAATTCTACAGAGTTTCATAGAAGAATTTAGGAAGAAATATCTTCAATTAAACATTCCTTTGGATTCTTATGAAACTTTAATGAAGTATATTGGCACACTTCATAGCTATATTTGTCATACTTTTCTCTTGTTTAACCCCAGAGGTCGTGACAAAGTTTGTGTGCAAGACACTCACCTTGAGAACATGGGAAAGCATGTTCAAGAAGATCCCACGAAGAAACCTTCCAATCTCCCACATAAACCTTTCAAGAAGTTTAAAAGGAAGGACAAGAAGACCACCATAGTAAAGAGAGAAGGAGGAAATCCATATTTCACTCATTGAAAGAAAAGAAGTCACGATGATGAACATTGTTGGAAATTGCATCCAAAGAAGAGACCGAAACAATTCACTGGAAAGGGGAAGACAAAAACCACTGCTACAGTGAAACAAGATCTTGGTTCTGATTCAGGGGATTAAGGAAAGATCACATTGGTTAGAGTACAAGGTAAATATTCCCTTCTTTCTAGTTCAAGTTCCAATAATGAATCTCATGATGATGAACGAAAGAGGAATGAATTATTTCACATAAGAGTTGTATCTAAACACACTAAGATAGATACATTATTTGATCTAGGTTCCCACGTAAACTTAATATCTGAAGCACTTGTCAAGAAGATGGTCTTGAAATGAAACCACATATGAATCCTTATCCTCTTGGTTGGGTATGTGATAAAGAAAAACTTAATGTCACCAAACAATGTAGGGTCAGATTTTCTATTGCTTCAAAGTTGATTAATGAAGTGGATTTGGATGTTGTACCACTTGATATATATGGCATAGTGTTGGGAAGTTCTTATCTTTATGATAGAAAAGAAGTATTCTTTCATCATTAAAATAAATACCTCCTTACTAAGGGGGGAGTAGAATATATTTTTAGAGCTCACAACATGAGGGTAAATACATCACTTTCTAGTGGAGGGAAAATGAAGAGACACATAAACACTAACAAGAGATATGTACTCATGGTCATAAGAGAGAAATATGTCGAAACATCCGACACTTTCTAAGGATGTGATCCTTCCCATAAAAAGGAATTAATTGATATTGTTTCTAAGTATGATGATATTTTTTTGGAACTAGATGGATTACCTCCTAAGAGGGAAATCCAACATAAAATACATCTTCAGCATGACTCTACTCTTCCTAATGTGGGCGTGTACAGGATGTCAGTTGTGGATATGATAGAGATCAAGAAGGAGGTACAGGTCTTATTGTATCAAGGGGTTATCAGGCCCAGTTCATCTCCTTGTGGTTCTTTGATCATGATGGTGCCAAATAAAGATGGAACATGGGGAATTTGTGTCGATTACTGGGCCTTAAATAAAATCATGGTGAAAAAACAATACCCTCTTCCTCATATAGATGATATACTTTATCAGTTAAAGAATGATGTTTATTTCACTAAATTGGATTTTTGCAGTGGGTACCATCAAATCAGGGTCGCAGAACAGGATGCATAGAAAATTTCCTTTAAAACAAACATGGATTGTTTGAGTGGTTAGTTATGTCATTTGGGCTTTGTATTTATCCAACAAATTTCATGCGTGTGATGAATGATGTATTTAGGCCTTTCCTAGATGACTTTGTGGTTGTATATTTAGACAACATTCTTATTTTTCACGGGACTTGGGATGAACATGTGAGGCATGTAAATCGATTATTGGATACTTTGCAAAGGGAAAAGTTGTATGTAAAATTGTCTAAATGTGAATTTGGAAAGACTACACTTGTGTACTCAGGTCATATTGTAGGAGGAGGAAAATTAAAAATTGATCCTTCCAAAATTGATGTAATTGTAAATTTTCCTAAGCCAAAAAGTGTAACTGAGGTCTGAAGCTTCTTAGGCACAGTCCAGTATTGGACAAGGTTCATTTCAAAATTATCCTTTATAAAAACTCCTTTGCATGCCTTAACTAGTGTGAAGAACACTTTTAGTGGGAAAGAAAACAACAAAAAACTATCGACACTTTGAAGGATAATTTCAGTACCACACCAATATTAGTACTATCGAATCTTCAAAAACCTTTTGATATCAAGATATTTGCCAACGGATATGCCATGGGTGAAATATTGATGCAATATCGTAACCCTATATGTTACCACTCTGAAACTTTTAACCAAGTTGTTGTTAACTATCCTACATATGATAAAGACTTGTATGCATTATTTCAAAGCATAAAGAAATGGAATCACTACTTGTTAGGGAAGGAAACAATCATACATACAGATCACCAACCCTTACAGTATCTCTAATAATAGACCAAACTGCAAAACTCTTGACACTACAGATGGATGGGTTTTATACAACAATTTCATTTGGTAATCAAGTACAAAATAGGTACAAGTAGCAAAGTAGATTATATGCTTTGTAGACCTCCTATTGTTGCTTCTATTATTTTGAATAGTACTTCTTTATATCATGATAGCTATGTAGAGAAATATGCCATTGGTGAATATTTTAAAGAAGTATATGAGAAGCTAACCCATGGTGCTCTGGTTGAGAACTATTGTCTGCAGGGAAAACTACTCTACCATCTTGGAAAGCTATGTATTCCTACAAGTGAACAAGTCCATGTAATATGAGAAGATCACACTTCTCTTGTGTCTGGGAATTTTGGGGTAGGAAAAACTATGGCTCATTTGTAGAGGTTTTGTTATTGGCCTCAAATGAAAGAAATTATCACTAAATTTGTAAAGGGGTGTGTGATGTCTTCTACTTGTAAGCCCACTAATAGAAAATTGGGGATATACTCACCACTTCCTATTCCATCCCATCTATGGGAAAGTATATCCATGGATTTTGTGGGGGGTTTACCAATGATCAAAGGGTGTAATGACTATTTGTATGTTGTAGTGGATAGGTTCAACAATATGTGTATCTTGATGCCATGTAAAAAGCATATCACTACTGAGAAGACTGCTAATATCTTCTTTCAGAATGTTTGGGTTGACTTTGGGTTACCCACATCCATTATCTCAGATCAAGATACTCGATTCCTTGGGGACTTTTGGACAATATTGTGGAGAATGATGGATACCAAATTGAAGAGGAGCATTGCTTTCCATCCACATACTGAAAGACATATAGAGGTGGTAAACAAAACAATGGTACTTTTTCTTCGAGGCTACTACAACAAGCATCCCAATTTATGGTATGAACAGATACCCTATGTACAACATGCTTACAACTGAGATTTACATTCTTCCACTAAGTGTTCACATTTTGAGACATGTTTTGGGTACCTACCTAAGGTTCCTTTGGACTTGATGTATGGGAGAGATACCGATGTGAATGAATAAAGAACAAAGGACATAGCCCAAAATTTCATCTAGAGAATCCAATAGGTGCACCAGGTAGTCAAGGAACAATTGGAGAAAATTCAATCACAGTATAAAGCTCAACATGACAAGCACATGGTTGTTCATCAGTTCTAGGTTTGAGACCGGGTATGGATTCATATCAACAAGGAGAGATTGAAGGATGAAGGCAAGAAAATCAAGCCCATTCATTATGGACCCTTCGCTATCTTGGATGAAAATGGTACCAATGTTTTTCGTTTGGATCTTCCACCTTATATGAATATTTACTCAGTTTTGAACGTAGAGAAATTGAAATATTTTTAGCCTTCCATGATCATGGATCAGGATGAGGAAGTTTCAATACCTTCAGTTGATGAGTTTTCTCCGAAGTACTCATATGAGTTACAGGAATATATCATCCTGGAAAGAAGGACAAGGAATTCACGTAGGGTGATGTTGATTATCTTCGAGTAGGCTTAAAGGGCACACATTCAAAGCAAGTCAAAGTGGATAGAGAAGGACAAAGTGAGGGGACTCTTCCCTCACTTATCTGTTGATTGATGAAATATTATGGTGGTCCAAAAATCTCTCAGTGGGAAGGTGTGATCCAAGAATGATCCAGAGAAGTCTAAGAATAACTCAGGATGCTCAGAATGGCCTTAGTCAATAGAGAAAGGGAAAAAATTCAAAGTTCCCAAAACTCAGCAAAAATTGAATTATCACGAAGATCGAGTCGCACAATTTCTAATGGCGCAAACAGATCGTCAAACGGAGTTATGAATTGAAAGATATTTGTGGTCAACATTTGGCCAACCTATCCCAATCAACAGGGGATGAGTCAACATCCATACTATTGACGTCAACATCCATACAATACACATTGTAGGAGAAGAAGAGGACACGTGTCATGCTAATGTCATCATGACATCAACATGGTGACATGGTAGCACCCGAGGCTTCTACATTTCATTCAATTTTGGCATTTTTGGACCAATCTGTGGACCAATAGGATTGTACCAGGTGGAATCCATACAGTTCGTACAGTGACATAGCATAATGATGTGGCGATGACATGATAGGATGACATGGCATTGGATTGCATGGACAAATGAGAGGCTTCCATGTGGCCCAATCAGAGGTTTCCACATGGCAGGCAACAAAAGCACAATGACAACCTCTATCCAAATTTTGAAAAAAGATAAGGATTGGTGGGTCCGCCAAATCTGGCGGACCACGCCAAATACAACCTCATTCTAATTGCTACCATTTTGGATAGAGTCACCGCCAAAGTTGGTAGATAAATGTTTTTATATTTATATATATATTACAACAAACCAAAACAAAAGGGGGAGGCTCGCGGGTTTGACCCCGAGACCTCCTCCCCATACTACACCTTAGCATTCATGCCATAACCAATGGGACAATGACCCCTACATTGTGTTGAATGCCGTGGAATTCACTTAAGATCTAATTCTTGGGAGCCCTGCATAGGAGGCACGTGTTTGGTATGGCGTGGGCATACATTTCGAGGTAGTACAGTCATTATTTGTAGGCTGCAGAGGGGCACAAAAAATGAGACACATTTCTTCTTGGGCCTGGGAATGCCAGAGTCGGATCGAGGCATGGAGACAATCATTTTTTGGTAATTTGATGCCACGAATTCAGTCGTGTTGTCTTTTTTCTGATCTGAGCATTATTTTTGTAGCTTGATTTCAGAATGAGGTATACTTATGTATTTTGTCAAATTATTTTGCTGACTTAATGAAAAAGCCTACCCATTCGAGACCAGGACCTGGAGACATAGTCTACCCAGGACGAACTTCGTTATCATTTTTTTTTGTTCAAATTTGATGCTTATGTCTCTTCATTATTGAAATTTTTCTTCTTTAATGGTGCACTTTGATTTATTCTCATTTAATGCAATTCTTTATAGGTCACTCGATCAAAATATCCTAGATCACCATGCTTTTGTCAACAAATGGTTTTGTTGTGGGGACATGATTTTAAAGTGCATTTTTAGAGGATGCCTCATCACTATTGAATATTTCCTAGAGGATTCAACATTTGGTATGCTCTAATACCGTGTTGAAAGTTCTCCTACTCAACACCCGACAATTATCTCAAAACAAAATCATTGTATCTTCTAAAATCAAAACTGAGTAATCAACTAAAAATGTAGTGAAAGCATAAATAAGGAAAACAAATCAAGCACACATAAACACCAATATTTTTCATATATACCCCTAAAAAAACCCTGGAGGGAAAATCGGTGCTCAGAACGATTTTATTATGCTAAAAGTAGGGATCCTATAGCACGGATAATGGTCCATTGAGAGAAATACAACTGTAGACTAACCTGGAAAGGTATGACCTACTGTATGATCAGTTCTAGCACACTTTTCGAGGCATACATGTTTCTACTTTTGTGAATCACATATATACGTGTCTATCTATACTGTGAAAGACATATCTGTATGGAAAATGTGTATGACAAGTTCCATACAATCTAACACTCTCATGTGGCTTCCTCAGAATAAAACCCACCTATGTAAGCCTTTGTTCTCTCTTCTCCTTGACTTGATCTCTAGATGAAAGTCCTTATTTACCTATCCAAGATATTGAATCACGGTCCTTTGTGACCCAATACTCTATGCCAACTCCACACTAGAAAAATTCCTTCTTTTCTATCTGTGTGTGAATGTGTCTCCTCCTTCACCCTAGCCTTTATTTTATAATCATGAATTATAATCTATTTCTAATGTCCAAAGTGATCTGTGGTTGAGATTACTTCTCACACTCACTTGCAATTTTAGATTACATGTTCCATGTTAAGTAATTTTATCATGTTTTCTAAATAATTCAATTAAGTAATCACATAATTAATTAATACAAGAAATTTACTTTAGTAATTCCTTCAATGAAAGTAAATTCAAGAGTAGAAAGCTTTGGATGATTTCAAATTTTTTAGATACGTAGACATGTGTAGAAATACTTGTCTGATGGTACCACTACATCAACACTCCCTCTTAGCAATGAAGGTATTTCTTGAAGATACACCCATAACTGGTTCTTCCTTTGACTCTGATACAATGTCACAAACATCATCCTACATACCGACCTTCCTCCAATCTTGTTGGTAGGATACTCCCTAAATACTATAAGTATCGAAATTGGTGATGCTACATATCAATGCCACGAAGTTTGGAATCTTCCTCGAAAGTATGCTCTCCCTCAATGTGCCCCTATAAGCTTCCTTCTCCTGAGCATCCATCAATTTCATCTCATCCCAACTTGGTCTCTCGATAGAAATGAAAGGGGATATCTCCCTCTTCCCCTATGAAGGTTTACTCCCCACACTAGAAGTGTGTGAACTATGTTCATCCTTCAACAATTCACCCTTTGAAGCCTCTTGATCCTCATCCTCTATCATTGACATTGATCCATGATCCAATATCCTCTTGAATCCTCTTATAGGTTAGCCCTGTAACCTGTATATCCTACCCTTTCTGACACCAATGATAAATTTTGTGTCAAGGATAGCTCCCTTTGAACATATGAGTACTTTCCCTCTCTGAAACATAACTCCAAAACCCATGTCCTCCAAAAATGAAACTGAGATCAAGATATTCTTAAGTTTTGGCACATTTAACACATATTCCACCTTCAAAAATCCTCTTGAATTGAGATGGAACATGACTGTCCCATTTTCTTATACACCACACTTGACATGAGTGCCAAGATCCACATGTAAACCTAAGTTTGTCTCTGACTAGCTGGTGAACAATGCATGTGTCCCCATCATGTGAGGAGAAGCCCCATTGTACAACTACCAAGCACTCCTTGAGTTGGTGTTGGTAGAGAGGCATGAAAACATTGAGAATTCATTCTCAAACTTTATTGAAAACTCATATAGTTGCATCTTTGTTGATTCTACGATATCCATCTTCTCTTTTCTCTTCTTCTTCAGAAATTGTGATGCATAGTGCCAAAACTCGTGGAACATGAAACAATTGATTTTACTCAAGTCCTTATTTCATGACTGTAAGTTTGACTCCTCATTATTACCCCATTTGTTGGAACCCTTTCCTTTTCCCTTCCTTGTCTTACTGATAAGAGCCAAGTTATCTTCACTACCACCCTATTTGATGCCCTTCGACTCCTCTCAAGTATCTTCCTAGATGGAATCATCCCAAAGTATCTGCCAATATGGGATACTTTTCCGAGCATAAAATCCTTTGAAAAATGGTTCCCATGACTTGGGAATACCATTCAGTGCAACATTCATGAGCTCCACCTCTTCGTTTTTCTCCCCTATGGCTGAAAGTTGATCACACACCTGTGTGATCATCATGAGATATCTTGTAACATTATTTGATCTAGACATGTAAACTGATCTGGGTTTATTCCTTAAGACCATATTCCTATTCATGTTCTTGATCTGGAATAAACTTACAAGTGCATCGAACATGTCTTTGGTTGTCTTCTTCTCATTTAGGTGAGGTATTAGATTGTCCTTAAAAAATATAGGAGGCCCCTATCTTCTTTGATCTAATTATTTTTGTGAGCATATAAAGATATCGGATTTGTTAGTGGAGTAACTTCTTTATCCACTAACTCCCAAAGGTCATACTCCTTCAATTCCAAAGTCCCTCTTTCTTTCCAAGATAGGAAGTTGGATGCTCCATCCAATATGTCTTCAACTCTCAATGGTGTTGTTGCCATCCCTAAGACCTGATAAACTGCCCTGGAAATAACCTACTACTGGAAATATTCCCATGTGTTGACATATATGGACTATACATGATTATCAATACTCAAAATCACGTATATACACTATTCGACCCACTGCAAATCATGTATGTATGTGACTTTTTCTTTTGTGAATTGGGTATGCCTCCATACACCTGCAAAAACTTATCTCTACTTCAGTACACTTGTTTCCCTAAAATATCCTTCCTTTGATTTCCTTCTATTGGTTATGAATCTGTTATGTATATGATATATGGCTTCCCTTTAGAGCACCTGCTCAGATACCATGTTGAAGGTTTCCTGGAGGATTTAACACTTTGTATACTCTTATACCATGTTGAAATTTCTCCTACTCAACACAAGACAATTATCTAAACAAAAATCACTTTATCTACGAAAAGCATAGCTGAGTAATCAACTAAGCATGCAATGAAATCATAAATAAGGAAAACAAATCAAGAACACATAAAAACCAATATTTTGGGTAGATACCTATGGAAAAACACTAGAGGGGAAAATAGTGATAAGAATGATTTTATTATGCTAAAATCGGGGCTCCCATAATAGGGATAATGGACCAATGAGAGAAATACAACTATAAACTAACATGGGAAGGTATGGTCTATTGCATGACTAATTTTGGCATGCTTTTAGAGGAATATGCAATTCACCTTATTTTGAATCACGTATATACATGACTATCAACATTGTAAACTACGTATCCATATGGAAAACTTATACGACAAGTTATGTATGATCCAAAACTCTCAAGTGGCTTCCTCATACTAAAACCCACTTGTGTAAGCCTCTATTATATCTTCTCCCTGACTTGATCTCTAGATAAAGGTCCTTTTTCAATTATCCAAGATATTGAATCACAGTCCTTCGTGACCCAATACTCTGTGTTGACTCGACACAAGTAAAATTCCTTCTTTTCTCCAAGGTGATCTATGGTTGATATTACTAATCTATTTCTAATCACCAAAGTGATCTATGGTTGAGATTACTTCTCACACTCGCTTTCTATTTTAGATTACATTGTGCATGCTAAGTATTTTTAGCATGTTTCTTAAATAACTCTATTAGATAATTACATAATTAATTAAGAAAATAAATTTAATTTAATAATTCCTTTAATTAAATTAAATTCAAGAGTAGAAGGATTTAGACGATTTCCACACGTCTAGACACATAGACCTATGTGGAAATATATGTTTGATGCTACCACTAACATCAACAATCAAATATTTGAGTCTAACTTTGAGAATAGGTGGGAAAGAAGGTGTGACACGTTTTTATAGTAAGAAGCCGAGTTATGACTCAAAATATTTAGGGTTGTGAAGAGTGTTATCTTCTATTATGAACCTGCGAGTGACCAGTACGATATCTTTTGGATCTAATTCCCTAAAGAGGTGTTTTAGTTGATCGACTGGATTCAGGAAGCATTGGGATACAAATATCGAGTCAAGAGAAGATATATTTGGATGTATGAGAATTTAGAAACTCTTCATTGATTAGATCATCAGATCTCTTATGCTTTGGATTTATGGGTACATTTTACTTTAGAAGGTTATATTATTGATTTTGTTGTAGAGAACCACTAATATTTTTTGAATGTAGAAGTTGAATTCCATGAAGGATCCAAAGGAAGATTGTTGTAGGTAATTTCATTTTGGATCAAGATTCTATTAGTTGAAGAAAGAATGTTTCATGTTCCTTTTGCTAACATGGCAATGTAAATACCTATGCTTGGGGGGGTGATTTAGGGAAGGGTTTATGTTTTAGTCCAAGGAATATTTTCTGGGAGATATGGGAGGGAATCAAAAGAAAATTGCAAGAGACAAACGAGATAAAAACATGGATTCTATTATTGAAAAGTGGTGGTAGAAGCAGATGAGAAAAGTGATGAAGAGGTTCAATCAGTTGAGGAAGGAGATCGACTTTGAGAATATTCATAGAAAAGAGTTAGAAGATTTGTGAGCTTTGAAGAGATGTAAAAGGATAGACAACCAATGGTTGAAAGAGATATTTAGTGAAAGAGGTGAAGGTTCTGGAAGATACAGATGTGAGGAATAAAGTTTAGAAGACATAGATGAAAGAACAAGAATGCATGCTACAACTAAAGAAGAATACTCATCTAGGAGCTTTGAAGAAGTTGTGGGAAGACCATAACATACAACACCAGAAGTTGTTGGATTACATCCAAATTTGAATGCAACACTCCAAATGAATGTGGACCCTAGATAAAATAAATTCGCTCTAGAGGAAAAGGAACCAACTATGAATCACTCATTCCCCCAACACCATCCCCTAATATCATAATTTATCCTATAAATATTTCCATAATATCTGTTAGTTCTAATCCTTGAAGTCCATCTAGTTGAACTAGTAGCAGTAGTAGCAGTGTGGTGAGTGTTTCAGTTATATCACAACTAGGACCTTCCATATTTATTTTAATAAGATTTGCTAGTCCTTCAATGGTGCATCAACATGCAGGTTGTCTTACATGATACGCAATTTTTTTTGGCTAAAGAGGATGAGGATGTTGAGAATCGTTGGGTTCTTTGTGAATCCATCTGGAGGTCTCGTGGAACTCTAGAAGAAAACAAATTAGTTGATTTACATACTACTTTGAAGGGTCGAACTCTAAAATGGTACATGAAATCTATCGAACCAAGGAAATATGAAGGACTGCCTTTCTCTTTAACCTAGGTGAAGAAACAATTTATAGCAAAATTTTTAGATTACCTCAATCATAGAAACATGTTCTCTTTGAGTTGTGTGGGATAGAACAAAGAGATGGTGAATCTACATGGGAATATAAACAAATATTCAAGGATGTGATAGGGAATTTATCAAACCCTTTCCATGAGGATCACCAGAGGGAATGGTTTATTTAGGGGCTATTATCGTTAACCTGAATCCCATTGACTCAACAAATAATAAATACTTTGGGAGAAGCGTTGGAAAAAGCTATGATTACTGAGTCTATGGAAGGCTATCCTATAAACTTGTGGGTAATGAGACCCCCTAAAGACAATAATATTTCACAATTTATAGGATAGGTCTCCGCATTAACCAACAATATTAAATAATTAACTTTTCCTAGAGAAGTTTGACCACATGTATGGTGTACTGTTTGTTATACAAAAAGTCATACAACAACTGAATGCCCAATACTGAGGGGTTCAGGACCCCCTACTCACCTGATGGATCCTCCACCCATAGGACCATCAGGAGGATTTGTGCAAGTTTCCAAAGAGATAATAAAACCAATATGGTCCTATTCAATACCATACTTTCCCCAATCATCAAGGATGCCAAACCAATGAGTATTGCAATATTTGTAGAAGATTGGGCACTCCCCTAGGAACTGCCCTATTCTACAAAAATACACCTATGTTATGAATACATTATATTGTGAATTATGTGGGACCCCTTCTCATTCTACCACCCAATGTATAGCTATGGATTCTCTTTCCAATAGATTATATCGTTTCACATTTAAAGTCAATGAAACTCCCCAAGGGTTCGCAGGAGGCTATCAAGGGGGTGATATTTCAAGGGAGGACAAACTGGAAGAATGGGACTAGGTCATTGTTACAATTGTGATGAGTAAGGGAATATTGCAAGGGATTATTCGCTCCCAAGAATACCATGGTGTGCCCACCGAAAAAATAATTCCCACTCCAATGAATATTTTCCATATCTAATTGCCAAGTGGGAAGACCGTGCAAGGAAAAGAGGAGCCAATCTAATCAATTATGAACCTAGATTTGTAGTTGAGGGAAAAGAGCCCAATATTAACATTTTCACTAGAGGAGGAACTAGGACTGGTGTCGATACTGAAAGTACTCACTAGATCAAGATACAAAAATAAGTACTTGATAATACCATTTATAACCCTCTAAGACAGAAGGGATTTTTCAAATATGCAGTGGATATGTTCGGAAAATTGTAGAGCTATGAAATGCATAAGGTTTTAGAGCCAAGTTCTAAGCCAAATCCTCACCCACTAAGAGTCAATGTAGAATTTCTTATTTAGATGGTGGTCTCAGGTAATTCACAAAAGGATGTTGCTCTGTGGTTACGACTATTTTGTGACATCCTGGATTATGAACAACTTATTGGAAAGTTTCACAACACACTCAAAAGGGACTTTGGAACTGAAGGAAATTTGGAAGAGTCTATTGTTGCTAACCTTCCAGCATGGAACGCAAGTAGGATATAAAGAAGGAAGCATATAGCTAGGATGGAATTCTGGATGAACACTGATGGATCTGTGTTTTATCCATTTTTCCTTTGTCCAAATCTCTTGTTGTACATGGAGATTATAGAGTTTATACTTCTATCAACTCTTTTTGAAGGTATTATTAAGTTTCTTTCATCGATTTTCTATGGACCAACATAAGGTATGTTTAGCCCTTATTTTTTGATGATTTTTTTATTGTTTATCTTTAATTGAGTGAGTGAAATATATTAACACTTGTCATTTGTTTGAAAAAGGTCAAAAATGAAATCCAACCCTTGATCTGGTCCTTGATCTAACCCTAGATCTGACCCAGGTTTTAGGATATAGACATAGCAAATGACCTCCTAAAATTCAATCTAGTTTCTACACTACCTCAAACATACCAAAATAAATGAACATAAGGCAGTAGAAGAGAATATCGATAACCGTGTCTTTTATCCAACGTTTGGTGATGATCTCCTCAAGATCTGTAGCTCCAAAGACTACAAGTCTCCTCCCAAAGCTAAACTCCATCCAAGAATAGGAAAAAAAGGATACAAGCATGCTATTTCTATTCATAAATCAAGGTTAGATATCGAATGTTATGTGTAAATCAAAGAAAAGACATAAAACATCATCATTTGGGATAGGGAAAATAGATTCTTTTATTCATTAAACAAAGATTTAAACTTACAATCCTTGTTGGCCACCATTATGCGAACATGGTCCGGGATCCTATTTACAATGCTCCAAGTGCACCTTGAATAACCCTCTTCACACACTTTACTAATAACCTCAAGGAAAGGGAATGGATTGAATGGAAGAAAAGGGGCTAAAGAGGGAATGTTGAGGTAGTAACTCACAAAAGGTTTCAAATGCTTGGGCAAGGATGGGAAGTGAAGTTGGGTAGAGTTTCACCATTCTAATTCTTGGTTGTGAAATGAGACACCAATACCTCCTTTTATATGACAAAAGGATGGTTATTTGGTTGGGGGACGGGCTATAGTAGGTGAATTGGTTGGGAAACCTCCAATAGCCCGTAAACTCCACCGAATTCCTTAGAACTTTTTAATTTTTTCAAATTTTGGAAGTATACATGGGTTTTTCAGTGTGCATCAATTGTATGTACGTAGGCTATCTATCATGCAGCAAGAATATTTACGCAAACAGTAGTGGTACAGGGCACACACATGCTCTAAAAATTGGTTTTTTAAGTAGAGCTTCGTAGTAGTGATTTGGAAAATTATGTAAGGAAGAAGGCCAATTCCATGTATGCATGAGTAGAGAATTTTAGGGATATAAAATATTCCCCCTAATGTATGAGGTCAGAAGAGCAACTGATGGCCAAAATACATTACAACATCTTCACCAATGCACAAAATTGAGTGAGATTGGGACCAGAGTTGAGGAGGTGCCATATGAAAAACAACAATTGTCTCTCTAAGGTGGGAATAACCATGCTCGGGATGGACTAAATCATGGTTTCCAATCAAAGAAACTGCAGATCCATGTCATATAACTATATAAAGTGTATCTTTGAGAAATACATATCGGATCTACATCTCAAAATCAATCGAAGATAAACAAATACATTATGCATCTTCAAGAAGCTAGTGACACCTATGGCTGGAGATGAAGTTTTCATAGCTCGAGCAATAAATTCAAGATCTTCAAAACTCAGGTAGGAGTACAATGGGAGTGTTAGAATCACTAGTCTGACGTCTTCAACAATCCATCAGGAAAATACTAGAGGATCTTGATGATCAGGCAGAGAACTTCATCGATTTTGAATTTGGACTTGACTGGACTCTCGAGATGGCCGACTCATAAAATTCAAGAGACAAACTGCAGAAAGGTCAACTCAGGTTGGGTAAAACTTCCCTTGGAAAAAAGAATGAAATATCATCAGACTCAGGCATCATGACATTGACATATGTTTGTGATGAAGGAGCCAATGCAAACTCTCCATATGTTTGGAAGAGTAACCAAATGGAGGAGGACACAATTCTATGTAGCGAGAACAACTTCCTAAGGTCATACTAGATCCCAATGCTTGATGAACAAATAGAAGGATTTGCTTTGTCCAAGGGAGACTATCTTTTCTTCTGAAAAAATAATGAGTATTTCTCATTCCCTCCTTTTGGAATATTGGATTTTTTTGTGTTTTTCAATTTTTAAACGAGCTTGAAAAGGAATAAAATAATGCTACGTTAAAAAGGAGGAACAATTTTTGCGAGCATGAAAACTGGTTCCAAGCACATGGAACATACTAATGCTCAAGGAAAGGGGACACGTGCATGATAAGGACACTAGAGGAAAATTCCTCCATGGGTCAAGGTGTCAGATCACAGAGGAAAAAAATGTTGCAGGGCTTGCCTATAAGGAATGCTTCAAAGGTTTAGTTGAGAGCAACATGGAGCCAACATTAGGCCAAAGACGCAAAGATGAGACCTGCAATGTGATTAAACATGACACAGTGAGATCCCTTCTATGTAATTTTTTATGAGCCGAGAGTAGGTAAGCTCAGTAGTTTTTTCACGTTTAGAGAGTCTGAAAAAATGAAAAAGAAGACTCTAGGGAGTACCTTTTTCAGAGTTAGTCTAGTCGGTTTGAAAAAAGGTTAAAATTTCACCGAAAAGACGTCTCTTCAAAACCATTTTAATGAGTGTGAAAAAGACAAGATCACTCAGCTATCTTTTCAATTTTAAGGAGTCTGAAAAGAGATTAACTATGGACTCAAAACCTTTTTCTAAGTTTAGTTTCCTTAGCTTGAAAAGGTATAAAAGTAACTAAGGATAACTCTCCCAGTGAGATGAATCTCCTGAGGTGTACCTTTTTCCGCTATAATATATTGGCTGGAAAAAGGGTTAAACTCATGCCAACATATGTTCTTTTGGACCAATTTAACAAGTGTGAAGGAACAAGGTCACTCGACCATATTTTCAATTTTAGGGAGTTTGGAAAGAGCTTAACTATGGAATTTAAGGGGGTTCATTTTTTGTAAGTAATCTCTAAGGTCCGAAAAAGGTGATAAACCAAAACTAAGGAGAATGTTCCTTTTTCGAAGATTTAGTCCCTTATGCCCGAAAAAGGGTTAAACTTACACCTGGGAATACTCTTCTAGCGAACTGAAGTTCCTAGAGCTTACCTTTATTCGTAAAATTATCCATCTGGACCAAAAAATGGGCAAACTACTGCCAGACAGATATGCCTTCAAATTTGAGTTTGGTGAGTGTGAAGGGAAACAAGATCACTCAACACTATTTTCATTTTTAGAGAGTCTGAAAAGGGCTTAAACAAGACTCTAGCGAGTTAATTTTCTCAAGTCATTATGCCAATATTCAGTGAGTTTTCAGGTTGCCCCATTCAGCCAGTTTGCTTTCTATAGATCTCCATTCTCATACAATATCAAAAATAATAAATATAGTCTTGTTGGATGTTTCTTTCGAATTTCAAAGTGAGCTTGAAAGACAACAAAGCATTCTCTTTAGGGAGTCTTGAGGGTAAGGCCTAGGATGATGATGAACAAAAGAATGAGGCTTCATTATGTAATCATGACAATACTAACAAATAATCCCAAGCCTATAGTCATAACTGATATCATGGATGCCAAAATTGCAGCAAAGGATCTACCTAGGGAATCCATGTAAAGGTAGATTCTACCACCTAATTACGCCACTTATAAAGAAACAATGAAGGTTTTGTGTCGCACGTTGGTGGGTTCGATCCTATGGAAAATAGGAAAAGACAATGAGATGAAGAAAGTGGGAATGAAATCCTAACTTGCATTCAAAAGTTGAAAAAATGACTTTTACCAAAGGATGCCAAAAAATGTAACTGATCCCCAAAAAATTAGCAAACTGAAAGGAAAAAACTACTGGAACGACCAATAGAAAACTCATAAGTGAATTCTAATAACCACAAAGATAGGAAAAATGAAAAAGGGGACCAAAAAGGGGTCTTAATTTTGATC
>ML816224.1:3297-14557 GCA_009831015.1 Picea engelmannii | reverse complement strand
TTATTATCTGAAATTATCTCTTTTTCAAGGCGTTGAGTACTTTTCCTGAAGTTTTTCTATGCTATATTGATGTTTGGTTCTTAACAGTCTGGAAGATGTAGAGTTGTCAGAAAGGGTAGTTTTGGTTGTGAATTATTTACAAGAAAAAAGGGCCCTGGATTTTGACTGGCACCAGGTTTCTAGGAAGAGTTGGATTGTTGGCCATGGTTTTGGTAGAAACCGTGGCCTTGACCAGTAAAAGGAAATTGCATCTGTTGAGGCATCACTAGCTGACTCCTTAAATTGGATGGCATAGCTTGTGTAGGGATTGCTCCCTGCATTGTGTTCCAAGTAATTTTGAAGGGGATGCCCCCAACCGATCTAATGGACATGGGTACAAATCCTTTCCTATGGTTCCATTAAGTATGGAAGGGGTTAGCCCTGATCGACATTCCTTGAGAGGGAACCGATCCATGGAAAGAACTCCAAAGACCCTATGTGGAGTATACTCTAGTCATCGCTCCCTGAGAAGGAAAGGTACCTTGCACTGGGTTCTGTTGACCAAAGCTAGGGTTTACCCCAGTCAAGAAAGAATTTGAAGAGAAATTATTATTCCCAAACACACCAAAAAAAGAGAACGACAGATTCCACCGATGTTGTATAAGAGGAAGTTCTTAAGCTGCCTCCACCAAACAAGATATAATTAGTATTCATCTTGATTGGCTACTGAAAATCACCACCAAGTGAAGAGGATATAGGAGGTATATGACCCCCACCGTAAGGGATAACATTAAAAGGGACAGTAGTGTCTGCGGTTGACCCTTGCATGGGAGCATTTGAGCTCCCTAACCCTAGACCCATGGTCTATAAGGTAGAATAAGTAAGAACTGAGTTTGTATAAAATTTGGGCATCCCATATGAGAAGCGAGAGCCTATTTCATTACGGGTAAATGAAATAGTGGTCAAAGTCTTTAAAGGTATTGGACCACTACCCAAAGTTTTGGGAGTTAGGAAAAATATGGTCTTGACTAGGGAAGGTGGGGGAGGAGGTAGGATGCCCCCTCCAGTAGTATCTATAATGGGAGTATGGGGACTCCGTAATGAAGTAGCAGCATTCGCTTCCATTGTTGCTCATAGAAATAGCTGATGCTCGGAAGATGTCACCTCGTGAGGGATAATCTAAAACCAGATCAATTCCCACAAGTCGGTAATCAGAGGATTGGATGTCTTGAAACCTTCAATTTCAAGGTCATAATGGTGGATTCCTCTGGAGACAAAAATTCTCCTCTCAAAGAAGGCTCAAGTGCAATTTCTTATAGCCCGGTCACTTTGAACAAACCTTCTTGATCAAGTCTTCGCCTCAACGGTGGCAGAGGTGGCTCAAAAGTAACCGACGGTAGGCCCTGAAGCCTTTGTGACCAAAGGAGTTGTTGATATTCCACTTTGTGAAATGATCAAATGACACAGTAAGGCTTGACTAGCATGGAACACAAAGAACACACTAAAAATTTTCCTAAAGATAAATCAAGCAGTCAACTAACTAGTGGGAAGGATGGTTATGCCAATCGACACTAGAGCAACTAACTGGTGCAAGTGAAAATTGAACACGAAATAACCCTTCGGGTATACTCTGTGAAGCATGATCCAATGTCTGCCCTAGGTACCTTGGTATACCTCCGCAGTCACCTTTGTAAGTCCGTAAAATATGGGCAACTAGGTTTCCATCTCGTAGTCAGTCACCAGGTGGGTATAGTCGATAGTCGAGAAGATCGTAATGAGAAGGATAACAAGTCTGAATCCTTTCAAGGGTATCTAAAGAAATTGTTCTAGAAGACAAATGAGGATCTCAAACGGATTCGAGGTCCATGAATCTCCATAGGATAATGCGATCGTTATTGTTCTTGAGAAATACCCTCAATACATAATCCCCACTACATTTTGTCCATCTTTGGAGGGGTTATCTCCTCTACCTTTCCTCATATGACCTCGTGTTTATCACATGTGTTAGAGGGGGGTCCCGACTAAATCTTACAACGTTGGACTTAAAACACTGCCTATCTTAGACTCCAAAGTTTGTTTTAAAATGGCCTTGACTAGTTTCCTCTTCACAGCTAATTCAATGCCCTAAAACCCTAAACTAGTCGATGAACCCTACAAACATAAAGTGTAATTTATTTTAGATTAAGCGTTAATTTTAAGGCTTGATTTATGCAAAGGGTGTGGTAGTGAAACTGATGGTGTTATTAAGAGACGAAAAAGGAAGAGAACTTTAATGCATTTGAAAAAAAAGATACTTCGAAATTAAAAACAAAGCTTGTAAAAAATCTTTGTAAATTCAACTTTTCTAATCAATATTTCAATATCTTGTAAATGAAGAAATCCTAAAAATTGTTTTCGTTTGACTAAGGAAAACTACTTGTATTTCAGGAAATCGAAAAGAAATTTGAAATGAAGATTCTTTTTCTTTTGCAAATAACAACCTTGACTACTTTACCAAACTAAATGCAAGAAAATAAATTCTTTTTTATTTTTATTTTTCAAACTTCTTTACCAAGAAAAATTGAAATAAAGACCCTTTTTTTCATTTTTCAAAGCAAGAAACAAGAACAAAGAGAAAATGGAAAACAAGATTGATAAAGACCCTAAGCCCACTCTGGATATCAAGGATTCAACCGAGAAACAAAAATGTGGATCTAAAACTTGACAGCTCTCTCTAAACCTTTTAGGGAAAACAAAAGAAGACTAAGGAACAAATTCATCGAAAATCTAACCCAATATATGGCCAAAGACAAAGGCTCTAACTGGTTCAAGAAAGTACTAAGAATTATGAACTTGTATCAGGAAAGAGACAAACTTTCTCTTTGTTAAAAAACACTTTCAAGACACAGAGACTTGGGATTTTGCATCAGCAGCCTACATATGTACGTGGGTTTTCTACTGTGTAGAGTGTGTATGTACACGGGCTGACCCAAAATAGGGCGCATACACCTTTGAGACTTTTCAAAAATAAAAATACAAGGGAGACTTACAAGGTAGGTAAATATGGTATGCACCTTGCAGGTGACTAGAAACCGTTAAAAAGACTCAATAAAATTAACTGAAATTCAAAAGGAAAACAAAAAACCAATCAACAACCCAAAAACCTCCCTAAAACCCTATTTAGAATCCCCAGAATGGTCGCCAATTTTTCTAGCGAGAAAATCCTCCTATAACTATACCAGAGTTTAGGATATAGATAGAGAAAATTACCTCTTAAATTCAATCAAGTTTCTACACTACCATAAACATATGAAAATAAATGAACCGAAGGAAGTAGAAAAGATGATCGACAACTTTACCTTTTATCCAATGTCTGGTGATGATCTCCTCAATATCTATATCTCCAAAGACTGCAAGTCTCCTCCCAAAGCTGACCTGCATCCAAGACTAGGAAAACAAGGATACAAGCATGTTATTTCTATTCATAAATTAGGGCTAGATATTGAATGTTATGTGTAAATCAAAGAAAATACATAAAACATCATCATTTGGGACAGGGAAAATAGATTATTGTATTCATTAAACAAAGACTGAATCTTACAATCCTTGTTGGCCACCATTCTGCGAACTTGGTCTGGGATCCTCTTTACAATGCTCCAAGTGTACCTTCAATAAGATTCTTCTGACAATATACTAATCACTTCAAGGAAAGGGAATGGATTGAATGGAAGAAAAGGGGTTGAAGAGGGAAAGTTGAGGCAATAACTTACAAAAGGTTGCAAATGCTTGAGCAAGGAAGGGAAGTAAAATTGGGTAGAGTTTCACCGTTCTAATGCTTGGTTGAGAAATGAGACCCAAATACCTCCATTTATATGACAAAAGGATGGTTATTCAGTTGAGGCATGGGCTATAGCAGGTGAATTAATTGGGAAACCTTCAATAACCTATAAATTCCACCAAATCCCTTACAAATTTTTAAATTTTGCAACTTTTGGAAGTATATGTGGGTTGTTTAGTGTGTAGCATGAATATGTACGTAGGATGCCTAGCATGTAGCAAATGTATGTACGTGGGAAATAGTGGTGTAGGGCACATACCTTCTCTAAAAATTGGTTTTTTAAGTAGAGCTTCTCAACAATGATTTGGAAAATTATGTAAGAAAGAAGGCCAATGCCATGTATGCATGAGTAGGGAATTTTAGGGATATAACATCGAAGCACAATGCATTTGTGGGTTGGTATATCGATGGGCTCTTCTTGGCGAATAACATGGATTTTGTACATGTTCGATCTCTCCAGCTATAGAACTCATTAATTTGATTTGAACAGTTGCATTCGACCTCTAATTTGAGCACATGAGTTTTTAAGAAGATATTGTCTGTTATTAATTTTTAATTCGTTTATGTTGTAGGAGAGTGTCAACTGTTTCAGTGGTCGACTTCTCAGCTATGAATAAAACTCTATAAATATTGGAACTCTCTCTGAGACCAAAAACGGATATGATCTAATCAATATTTTGAATTCGCCTATGTGAAATTGATTCTACTGTTAATATAAGATAATGTGTTGTTCATTATTTTTTATTAAACTGGAGTAGTACCAGGACTACTTGGGGGGCCGACCAGTGGTCTGTGTGTCTTGTTTATTTGTTATATCTTCACATTTGTGCATATAATGTTTGTGTGCGGGTCGTTTTTTGAATTCGTGCTTTCAATATAACTTACATGTTACTTGTAGTTGTCTATACATAAATATTTATTTGTCCATTCTTTGATATATATATATATATATATATATATATATATATATAGATATAGATATAGATATAGATATAGATATAGATATAGATATAGATATAGATATAGATATAGATATATGACATCTTTTATGTAGGTTATGTTTTACTAATGTGTATATGCTCATAGTCATCTAACTGTTCAAATTATATACAAGTTGTCTTTTCTCATTTTATAAACTTTAGGTTAATGTGCAGATTGGTTATCTAGACAATGTACATAATAGTCATCTAGGCTCCATTAAGATATAGTTTCCAATTACTTCTCGTAGGTCTTCATAAATTGTTAGCTCTGTATAGAATATTTCTAGTATTAGTGTGATAGAGTAAGTGTTGATTTAAAATCTCTTTTGAGCAATGCTTATAGACTATATTGATTATAAGAATGTGTATCCAATCAATTAACATTTCCTTAATGGAAAATATTTCCATAGACTGTCTTATTCAAACTATGCATATCTTTGTAGAAATTAACATCGAATTGATTCTGCTTGAATTATCAGTAGTGTTAAGATTCCATCGTGAGATAATTCGCCATTGTAGACATAACCATTACATTTGAATGTCATCATGATGATCTTTACTTTCATTCAGTCAGACTAGTGTAAATGAAGTGGTAGAATAGAAGTAATTGTGAGTCTATGAACAAATGTTTTAAGAATAGATTTCACTGTAAAGAATTTCTTTTGAAAGATAACTTGTTTTTATGAGTTCACTGTCCATAATTATAGATTTTTCTTAAAGAAATCTATTTTTCTTTTATTCAATATTTGTTCACTTATAATAATGAATTTACCATTCCCAGTTGTATATTACTCTGTACATTTGAAGTAAAGCTCACTGTATAAACTGAGTTAAGCTTGTTCATAATATTTTTAGAATTGTAAATAAAGCACCAATCCCTAGGATAAAATTTCCTTTTTCCTAGATAGATTCACTTTCCAAACCTCACAAGTAGCTACTCCTTTCTCTACCTTGACTCATACTATCACAACTCTAAGTCTACTTACCCTGGTTGATAATTTAATTGAGGGAAATTAAGACATATAGTTTACCCATCATTTTTGGAGACATTTTTGGGGAGTTGTCCAAAGTAGAAAACAATTAAGAAGAAGATTATTTCTAAGTATTAGTAATAGTTTTTTGGCGAGGGAACTTTAAGACGAGAGGGAAGAACCTACGCATATGTTATAGAGATTTTCCCCAAACCCAATGGTAGTTTTATTTTTGTGTCTCTTTCATGAACAAACATAGGGACCCAAAGGGTATATATATTAAAGCCAATCCAAAACTTCTGAACAAAGTTCCTTCTAACATTTTTGGAGGAAGGAACACTCCATCTATAAACTCTGCAAAATGGTATCAAAAAGTGAAAGTAGGAGACAACTCAACCCAAAAATCTAAAAACGTTTCAAAAGAGACAAAAACTGGGGAAACCATAGAACATAAGTTGAGACACCAACAATAGTAGGATGGGAGGTAAAACCACTCAAACCTTCCTCAAAACCATCCAAAAAAACCTTTTCCTTTTTACCATCATCAAGGGATTCTAAATTTATAGATATCAATGAACTTGAATAGGTGATTTCCTTATTTGGAAGTTCAACGAATATAGTTGTGTCACAACTTGAAACTACAACTACTGAACCAATAGTTTCAATGGGCTCAATAAAAATCCCTAACAACCAAATAGTAGATAATTTTTCCAATCGGAGAAATATCTCTCCTGAAAAAGAACCTTGGGACGCCTCATTATCTCCAAGAGTAAAACCACTAAGGTATTCTATTTTTGGGAATCAGACCAGTATGGATGATTAGGAGGATCAGAATCATGTGAGACATGATGAGGGAGAAGAAGTAGGAAACCAGACATAAACCACTTCTGGGTTTCCAATTTTGGATACCACATAGAATGTTAATATGAAGAGCATTCCACTTTCTACACTACCTACCTTTTATGGTAAGAGCAGTGAGGACCCAGACACCTTTCTGTTTGAGTTTGACATCTTGTGCAGAAGTTATAACTACTTGCAATATGCTAAAAAATTAAAACTATTTCCTACCACTGTTAAATATTCCACACTTAGATGGTTCATGGGATTAAGAGAGTCTAGTATCAGATATTGGGAAGATATGAAGACCATATTCCTTAGGAAATATCGAGACTATTGGAAATATAAAGATTATCGTAGTGATATATTTAAAATTCAACAATTATAAGATGAGAGTCTTGAAGATTACATGGAATGATTTTCCTATATCTCACAAAAATCAAAATATCATGACCTTCTAGACGATGCAATCAGAACTCTTTTTCTTAAAGGAATTTTGGAAGAATATATGGAAACACTTAATCTGATGGCATCAAAAGATATCTCCCACAAACCATTCGTTGATATTTGTGACATGTGTAGAAACTACTTAAGAAGCAAGGTGGAAACTGGAAAGGGTGTTCGAGATCCCTATAGTAGAAACACAAAGGGATTTATTTATGGTGGAGTCACAAGGATAGAAATAGAAAACCTGTTCGAAAGCTTTAAACCTGATATTTTAAGTACAATAGGTTCCCAATTGGACACTTTAAATACTAATAAGAAACATGAGGAAGAGAATGTTGTGATGTGCATCTTTTGTCCAAGGTGTAGAAGAAAGCATTCCTCAAGGGAATGCCCATTAGACAACATTTCAATTTGTGGCTTCTGTACTAAAGATCATCCAACTGAAAAATTCCCATCACGTCCTGGTTTATTATCTATTTATAAGAGTGGAGATCCCGAGGAATACTCTTATGCACCTAGAAGGCCATGGAATCCTAGAAGTCATCCTATGTACCAGGATCCACCACCTCAAGCTCCACCTTATTACCAACAACCAAAACAATGGAACTTACCAAATTGGAAAATTTGGTCTCCACAATATGCTTCACACCATCCTTGGCTACAAGGATGGAGAGGAGGACATACCCAGGGAAACAATTAGATTCCAGTTGTTCCTATGCCCACGCATCCTTATCCATGGTTTCCACCAAATATTCAACAATTTTTTCCAGGTTTTGTCCCTCCACCTTTACCTCCTATTCCACAAAAACCTCAACAATTTCAAAATGAAAATTCCTCGAGACCAACATTATTACCAATACAACTAGTTCCTAACCCAAATAATAAACCAACTCAACCTCTTGAAAATTTTGAGTTGCAAACTTTTCTGACATATGTTATTTCTCTTGTTCCATTACATGAGATTCAACTAAGGTCAGGGAAAGTTTTGGACAAACAAAAACCTTCAGTAGTCATCTAGGAACAAGAAGAAGATGAAACTCCTGACTAGCCCACAGATGACACTAAGTGGGAAGATCTTATTATTCCCAAATATCAAGAACAAAATTTTACCCATAGTGAATCTTTGCAAACTATAAAATTCCCTCCCTATCCGGAGATATTAGCAATAAAAAAACCAACAGTTCGAGCAGAATTTGACATTATAAATGAATTAAAAAATATTTGTGTCAAAATTCGCCTGTTACAAGCAATAAAAGATATCCCAATTTACAGTAAGGTAATCAAGGAGTTGTGTATCAAAATGAAAGGTAGGAAATAGAAAGGTCCTCCAATAGTACATATGATAAGGGAATTGTCTGAATACATATTGGAGCAGCGTAGGGTCACAAACTATGCAAACCCAGGGAATCTAGTAGTAACGATAACCATTAATAAGATTCCCATTGGAAATACTCTCATAGACCTAGGGGCATCCATTAATGTTATGAATGTCACTACCTTAGAAGAATTACAGTTGAAACACTTCCTTCAACCTACGCCAACTATTTTGGAATTGGAAGATAAAATAAAATTTATACCTGAGGGGATATTGGATGATATCATAGTCACATTAGCATCATGGGAATATATGGTAGAATTCCTTGTAATTAATTCAAAGGATCCTACTAAAGGCCATCACATTATCTTGGGAAGACCTTGGTTGGCTACAACCAATGCATTTATTGGTTGTCGAGAAGGTGAAATGACTATCTCTAATGGGATTTCTATGAAGAAACGTACGATATACCCACCAGCTCAACTTGTTATAGAGAATCTATGGTGTCTTGAATGTCCCTATGAGAACGAAAACTAGGAATAACCCGTGTTTCCTAGTGATTACTCCTAGTCGCTTCAAGAGCAGACAATGAAAAATGTGTTAAATCAATTCATTTCTACAATCACATGTGTTTATTTTGCTTAATATTTTCCTCAAATTGAGTATATGTTTAGTGAATAATTTAAAGAACAATTGGACCCATCAACTTTGTATTCAACATATTTTATCTTTGAGATAGATGAATCTGCCATATCCTACACTATTCCTTATGAGAATAGTCCTAGAAAATTCCTACATATCAATTCCAGATTAGTTTTAGATCAACAAGAACAATTAGTGAACGCCCTTAAGGACCAATCAAGAGAATTTTCCTGGAAATATATCGATATGAGGGGTATACACCCTAACACATGCATTCATCATATATATACCGAGGAATAAGTAACACCTATTAGGCAACCTCAGAGAAGGATGAATCTGACACTAAAAGATATAGTGAAGGAGGAAATACAGAAACTATTGAATGTCGATTTTATTTATCCAATTTCTAATAGAAAATGGGTATCCCCAATTGTAGTGGTTCCAAACAAAGTAATTAGAAAATGGAGAATCTATGTTGACTTCCAGGAACTTAATAAGAACACTCTTAAAGATTATTTTCCTCTTCTCTTCATTGACCAAGTCTTGGATACCTTGTCATGAAAATGATAATTTTCCTTCCTTGATGGATATAATGGATACAATCAATTTGTCATATCACTCGAGGATCAGGACAAGACTAATTTAACTTTCCGTTGGGGCACTTATGCTTATAGGGTCCTATCATTTGGTTTGTGTAACGCTCTTGACACATTTAAACACGTAGTATTAGGGATATTTGTTGATCTCATTCATGACTGTGTGGAAGTGTATATGGACGATTTTACAGTATATGGTAAGACTTTTCAAGAAATCCTAGATAAATTGAGGAAAGTTATCATTAGATGTCAATAGATGAATTTATCCTTAAGTCATGAGAAGTGTAAAATTTTATTGACTGAAGGAGTAGTCTTAGGGCATCATGTTTCATCCGAAGGGATTAAAGTGGATCTTGCTAAGATTGAGGTAATTTTCAAACTCCCACCTGTAAACACTCCAAAGTAGGTGAGAATATTTCTTGGACATGCCAGATACTACCGACGATTCATTGACAATTTTACAAAAATTGTTGCACCAATGTTTGGATTGCTTACAAAGCATGTTGACTTTCTTTGGAATGACCTTTTTCAAGCTGCCTTTGAAACTTTAAAAGATAAATTATTTGTGGCACCATTTCTTAGAGGACCCAATTGGACCCTTCCATTCCATATATCTATTGATGCCTCTAACACTGCAATAGGAGGAGTGTTAGGACAAAAATAATACCAACAAACTTATGCCATCTACTTTGTAAGTAAGAACTTGACTCCTACTGAAATAAACTATATAGTCAATGAGAAAGAATTCTTATAATTCCTCCATGCCATCAAATATTTCCGCCATTACATCATAGGATATGAGGTCTTTGTACATACGAATCACTTTTCCATTAGATTTATCATGAAAAAACCTATTACCAATGGTGTAGTAACTAGGTGGATCCTTTTATTACAAGTGTTTAATATTAATGTCCTTGACCGACCAAGAAAAGAGAACTTAGTAGCTGACTTTCTCTCTCGAATTAATCATGAAGATGATAGTATGTATGTTGATGATAGTTTTACATATGAGCATCTCTTCGCCATTTTTGTCAAAAATCCATGGTTTTCAAATATGGCAAACTACTTAGCCACTAGGAAATTACCATCTCATTTGTCACCTCATGAAAAGCATCGAATTCTAGCACAAAGTGCTAACTACTCATCGGTCGACCATGACCTTTTCCATAGTGGACCAGATTTGATGATTCGTAGATGTGTCCAGGAAGATGAGATAGAAAAAATCCTACGAATTTGTCATGATGGAACACGTGGTGGACATTTTTTTGATAAACATACAACATACAAGGTTTTACATTCAGGATACTATTGGCCTAGCATTTTTAAGGATGTTGTTAAATATGTAAGAAGTTGTGATAATTGTCAAAGGATAGGAAAACCCACATCAACTGATGAAATTCCTTTACATACCCAGGTTATGATAGAAGCTTTTGAGAAATGGGCCCTTGATTTTGTAGGACCAATTTCCCCCATTTCTCGTAAGAAGAACTATATTCTTCTTTTCACAAATTATGTCATTAAGTGGGTAGAGGAAAAATCCTTGTTTAGGGCTACTGAAAAATCTGTTGTTGAGTTTATTTATGAATATATTTTACCCTCTTTGGTGTTCCTCGTGAGATTGTCATAGACCACGGTACACAATTTACTTCTAAGATGATGAAAGAATTAACAGAAAA
>ML816223.1:38779-52959 GCA_009831015.1 Picea engelmannii | reverse complement strand
TACTAACCCATTTAAAACTTCAAGGGTGACTGCTACTGGTACTGCGGCTGATTCTAAAACTGCAACTGCAACTTAGGGTTTTATGAGGAAACCCTAATTTTTCAAAATTCAAGTTTTGAAATTCTGATCCAAGGGATAGATGCATTGAGCTGAGGCGAGTAAGCTGGTGCAGTTAGATTTCTAAAAATCCAAATTTTACCCCCTCAAACTTGACCTGCGGATTTCTAGACTGGTGCTTCTAGTTTTCTGGTACTTCTCGTTTTCTAGTACTTCTATTTTTCTGGTGCTTTTGGTTTTTTGGTACTTCTGGTACCGGTCGTTTCACTTTCTAGGAGTTCTATCCACTAAAAAGGTGCGTTGAAGATGCGAAAAGATTCAATAGGGTAGGGCACACTTTCTAGATGGGTTTTAGGAAAAAAATCATCTCCAATAAAAAGCCCTAATTTTCATGTACGACAACAATGACGTTTTTCTTCTTCTTGTGAAATATGCTCTCTTCAGCTTAGCTCTGATACCATGTTAAGGTTTAAGCTATTATTATGTTTGTTTTCAATTCACTAGATAACCATATCATAGATAGGATCACTGAGAAATACACAATCACAAGAGACACATCATTTATCTTGGGAAACCCTCATGGGGGAGAAAACCCAGCAAAAACTTCCTTAATATAGATAGCGAATACAATGCCAAGAGAATAAACCAAACACTACAGAAAGTCCTTTCCCAAGAATGCACCTCTCTCTTTCTCTTCCTTCTTCTCCAACTGTAACTCCAAACTTGTGCTCTGATGAACAAGTGAGTGAGTGAACAAATGAGGTGCTAGCCTCTCTTATTTATATTATCTGGCAAGTGATGAACTGAGGTGTCTTTTCACTGCCAGGGTCGAATTCTCATTCTGGGTGGTTATAACCACTTTAATATATTCTGGGGGTCGACTTCTCATTTATCATATTACAATTAGGGTTTGACTAATCTGCAAAAGGGGATTTGGTTATTTACACTACCCGTCATGATCAATCTGCAAAAGGGGATTTGGTTATTTACAATACCCGTCATGATCGATCTGCAAAAGGGTATTGATCTAATCAATAATACATCAATAACAAATAGAATACTCTTTGCAGTGACAATATTTCAACATTAGGGACATGTGGTCAATTTGGTCTGGGGGCATAAAATCCAAACTGAGTAGCATAACAGACTTTCGTAATCTCCCACAAGTCTATTTTTCCAAGGCCCACGTGACTACACTAGCCAAAAACACCCGACACAGTGTTCTTTAAAATCGACCTCCTCTTCATAAATTGCACTATGCCTCATTGACCAAAATCCTAGTGTTGGAGATACTCTAACAAATTGTTTTCCGATCGATGCAATGATAGCATAGCAGCTCCAATAGTTGAAACCTAGTGCTCAGGATCCAATGCAACTAACGGTTCATGCGTCCGAATCCCGGTTTGAGTTTTATCGATAATTGCAAATCGCCTCCTCAAGCCATTCAAGGACATGTAGCCAATTTGGTCTGAGGGCATAAAATCCAAACCAAGCAGCATAATGTTGTTACGTAAGCTCTCGTATGTATGTTTGGCCAAGGCCCATGCGACTACACTAGCAACAAATGCTCGACAGAGTTCTTGAAAATCGAGCTCAGCTTCAAAAATTGCACTATGCCTCATTGACCAAAATCGTAGTGCCGGAGATACTCCAAAAAATGGTTTTTCGGTCGACAAAATGATAGCGTAGGGGTCCCACTAGCTTAAACTCAATTCTCTTAATCCAATGCAACTGACGATTCGTGCATCTGAGTCTCGGTTTGAGTTTTATCGCGAGTTGCAACTCGCCTCCTCAAACCATTTAGGGACATGTGGTCAATTTGGTCCGGGGACATAAAATCCAAACCGAGTAGCATAACAGACTTCCGTAAGCTCCTGCAAGTCTATTTGGCCAAGGCCCACATGACTACAGTATCCAAAAAGACCTGACACAGCGTTATTTAAAATCAACCTCCTCTTAAGAAATTGCACGATGCCCAATTGCCCAAAATACTAGTGTTGGAGATACTCCAACAAATTGGTTTTTGGTAGATGGAATGATAGTGTAGGAGCCCCAATAGCTGAAACCTAGTGCTCTGGATCCAATGCAACTGATGGTTCGTGCATCTGAGTCCTGGTTTGAGTTTTATCGATAGTTGCAAGTCACCTCCTCAAGCCATTCAAGGACATGTGGCCAATTTGGTCTGAGGGCATAAAATCCAAACCAAGAAGCATATTGTTGTTCCGTAAGCTCCCACATGTATGTTTGGCCAAGGCCCATGTGACTACACTAGAAATTGCACTATGCCTCATTGACCAAAACCCTAGTGTCAGAGATACTCCAACAAATGGTTTTTTAGTCAACAGAATGATAACATAGGGGTCCCATTAGCTGAAACTCAATTCTCTTAATTGAATGCAACTGACGGTTCGTGCATATGAGTCCCGGTTTGAGTTTTAACGCTAGTTGCAACTCGCCTCCTCAAGTCATTTAGGGACATGTGGTCAATTTGGTCCAAGGGCATAAAATCCAAGCCAAGTAGCATCCCAGACTTTCGTAAGCTCCCGCAAGTCTATTTTGCAAAGGCCCACATGACTACACTAGCCAAAAACACTCGACACAGTGTTCTTTAAAATCGACTTCCTCTTCAGAAATTGCACTATGCCTCATTGACCAAAATCCTAGTGTTGGAGATACTTCAACAAATTATTTTCTGGTGGATGGAATGATAGCGTAGGATCCCCAATAGCTTAAACCTGGTGCTCCAAATCCAATGCAACTGACAATTCGTGCATCTGAGTCCTCGTTTGTTTTTTATCGATAGTTCCAACTCGCCTCCTCAAACCATTCAAGGACATGTGGCCAATTTGGTCTGAGGGCATAAAATCCAAGCCGAGCAGCATAATTTTGTTTTGTAAGCTCCTGCATGTATGTTTGACCAAGGGCCATGCGACTAAACTAGAAAAAAATGCTCGACAGAGTGTTCTTGAAAATTGAGCTCATCTTCAGAAATTGCATTATGCCTCCTTGACCAAAACCCTAGTCCCAGACATACTCCAACAAATGGTTTTTCGGTCGACGGAATGATAGTGTAGGGGCCCCACTAGCTGAAACTCAGTGCTCTTAATCTAATGCAACTGACAGTTCATGCATTTGAGTCTCTGTTTGAGTTTTATCGCGATTTGCAACTCGCCTCCTCAAGCCATTTAGAGACATGTGGTCAATTTGGTCCGGGGGCATAGAATCCAAACCGAGTAGCATAACAGACTTTCGTAAGCTCCCACAAGTCTATTTGGTGAAGGTCCACGTCACTACACTATCCAAAAAGACCTGACATAGTGTTCTTTAAAATTCACCTCCTCTTCAGAAATTGCACTATACCTCATTGACCAAAATCCTAGTGTTGGTGATACTCCAAAAAATTGTTTTCCGATGGATGGAATCATAGCGTAGGAGCCCCAATAGCTTAAACCTGGTGCTTTGGATCCAATGCAACTGACGATTCATGCATCCAAGTCCTGGTTTGAGTTTTATCGATAGTTGCAACTCGCCTCCTCAAGCCATTCAAGGACATGTGGCCAATTTGGTCCAAGGGCATAAAATCCAAACCGAACAACATAATGTTGTTATGTAAGCTCTCGCATGTATGTTTGGCCAAGGCCCATGCGATTACACTAGAAAAAAATACTCGACAGAGTGTTCTTGAAAATCGAGCTCATCTTCAGAAATTGCATTATGCCTCATTAACCAAAACCCTAGTGCCGAAGATACTCCAACAAATGCTTTTTCAGTCGATAGAATGATAGCTTGGGGGCCCCATTAGCTGAAACTCAGTGCTCTTAATTCAATGCAACTGGCGTTTTGTGCATCTCAGTCCCGGTTTGATTTTTATCACGAGTTGCAACTCGCCTCCTCAAGCCATTTAAGGACATGTGGTCAATTTGGTTCGGGGGCATAAAATCCAAACCGAGTAGCATAATAGACTTCCGTAAGCTCCCACAAGTCATTTTGGTGAAGGCTCATGTGACTACACTAGCCAAAAACACCAGACACGGTGTTCTTTAAAATCCACCTCCTCCTCAGAAATTGCACTATGCCTCATTGACCAAAATCCTAGTGTTGGAGATACTCCAACAAATTGTTTTCTGGTTGATGGAATGATAGCGTAGGAGCCCCAATAGTTAAAACCTGGTGCTCCAGATCCAATGCAACTGACAATTCGTGCATCCGAGTCCCGGTTTGAGTTTTATCAATAGTCGCAACTTACCTCCTCAAGCCATTCAAGGACATGTGGCCAATTTGGTCCGAGGGCATAAAATCCAAACCGAGTAGTATAATGTTGTTCCGTAAGCTCCCACATGTATGTTTGGCCAAGGACCATGCGAATACACTAGAAAAAATGCTCGACATAGTGTTCTTGAAAATCGAGCTCATCTTCAGAAATTGCACTATGCCTCATTGACGAAAACCCTAGTACCGAAGATACTTCAACAAATATTTTTTCCGTTGACGAAATGATAACGTAAGGACCCCACTACCCCACTAGTTAAAACTTAGTTCTCTTAATCCAATGCAACTGATGGTTCTTCCATCTGAGTCTTGTTTTGAGTTTTATTGCAAGTTGCAATTTACTTCCTCAAGCCATTTAGGGACATGTGGTCAATTTGGTCTCGAGGAATAAAATCCAAACCAAGTAGCATAACAGACTTTCGTCAGCTCCTGCAAGTCTATTTTGCCAAGGCCCACGTGACTATAGTATCCAAAAAGACCTGACACGGTGTTCTTTAAAATCCACCTCCTCGTCAGAAATTGCACTATGCCTCATTGACCAAAATACTAGTGTTGGAGATACTCCAACAAATTGTTTTTTGGTCTATGGAATGATAGCGTAGGGGCCCCAATAGTTGAAACCTAGTGCTACGGATCCAATGCAACTGACGGTTCGTGCATCCGAGTCCTGGTTTGAGTTTTATCGATAGTTGCAACTTGCCTCCTCAAGCCATTCAAGGACATGTAGCCAATTTGGTCCGAGGGCATAAAATCCAAATCGAGCAACATAATGTTGTTACATAAGCTCCTGCATGTATGTTTGGCCAAGGCCCATGCAACTACACTAGAAAAAAACACTCGACAAAGTGTTCTTGAAAATCAAGCTCATCTTCATAAATTGCACTATGCCTCATTGACCAAAACCCTAGTGTCGGAGATACTCCAACAAATGTTTTTTCGGTCGATAGAATGATAGCGTAGGGGCCCCATTAGCTGAAAATCGGTGCTCTTAATTCAATGCAATTGTCGGTTTGTGCATCTGAGACCCAGTTTGAGTTTTATCGCGAGTTGCAACTCGCTTGCTCAAGCCATTTAGGGACATGTGGTCAATTTGGTCCAGTGGCATAAAATCCAAACCGAGTAGCATAACAGACTTTCATAAGTTCTTGCAAGTCTATTTGGCGAAGGCCCACGTGACTACACTAGCCAAAAATACCCGACACTGTGTTCTTTAAAATTCACCTCCTTTTCAAATATTGTACTATGCCTCATTGACCAAAATCCTAGTGTTGGAGATACTTCAACAAATTGTTTTTCGGTGGATGGAATGATAGCATAGGAGCCTGAATAGATGTAACCCGGTGCTCAAGATCCAATGCAACTGACAATTCGTGCATCCGAGTCTCGGTTTGAGTTTTATCGATAGTTCCAACTCGCCTCCTCAAGCCATTCAAGGACATGTGGCCAATTTGGTCTAAGGGCATAAAATCCAAATCGAGCAGCATAATGTTGTTCTGTAAGCTCCCACATGTATGTTTGACCAAGGCCCATGCGACTACACTAGAAAAAAACGCTCGACAGAGTGTTCTTGTAAATCGAGCTCATCTTTAGAAATTCCACTATGCCTCATTGACCAAAACCCTAGTGCCGAAGATAGTCCAACAAATAGTTTTTCGGTTGACGGAATGATAGCTTAGGGGCCCCACTAGCTGAAACTCAGTGCTCGTAATCCAATGCAACTAACGGTTCATCCATCTGAGTCCTGATTTGAGTTTTATCATGAGTTGCAACTCGCTTCTCAAGCCATTTAGGGACATGTGGTCAATTTGGTCCAGGGGCATAAAATACAAATCGAGTAGCATAACAGACTTTCGTAAGCTCCTGCAAATCTATTTGGCCAAGGCCCACATGACTACACTAGCCAAAAACACCCGACACAGTGTTCTTTAAAATCGACCTCCTCTTCAGAAATTGCACTATGTCTCATTGACCAAAATCCTAGTGTTGGAGATACTCCAACAAATTGTTTTCCAATCGATGGAATGATAGCGTAGGAGCCCAATTAATTGAAACCTGGTGCTCTAGATCCAATGCAACTGACGATTCATGCATCCAAGTCCTAGTTTGAGTTTTATCGATAGTTGCAACTCGCCTCCTCAAGTCATTCAAGGACATGTGGCCAATTTGGTTCGAGGGCATAAAATCCAAACCGATCAGCATAATGTTGTTCTGTAAGCTCCCGCATGTATGTTTGACCAAGACCCATGCGACTACACTAGAAAAAAATGCTCAACAGAGTGTTCTTGAAAATCGAGCTCATCTTCAGAAATTGCACTATGCCTCATAGACCAAAACCCTAGTGCCAAAGATACCCCAACAAATGGTTTTTCGGTCGTCGGAATGATAGTGTAGGGGCCCACTAACTGAAAGTCGGTGCTCTTAATCCAATGCAACCAATGGTTTGTGCATCTGAGTCCCGGATTGAGTTTTAACGCGAGTCACAACTCGCTTCCTCAATCCATTTAGGGACATGTGGTCAATTTGGTCCGGGGGCATAAAATACAATCTGAGTAGTATAACAGACTTCTGTAAGCTCCCACAAGTCTATATGGACAAGGCCCATGTGACTACCCTAGCCAAAAACACCCGACACAATGATCTTTAAAATCGACCTCCTCTTCAAAAATTGCACTATGCCTCATTGACCAAAATCATAGTGTTGGAGATACTTCAACAAATTGTTTTCCTGTCGATGGAATGATAGCGTAGGAGCCCCAATAGCTCAAACCTGGTGCTCCAGATCCCATGCAACTGACGGTTCGTGCATCCGAGTCCCGGTTTGAGTTTTATCGATCGTTGCAACTTGCCTCATCAAGCCATTCAAGGACATGTGGCCAATTTGGTCCGAGGGCATAAAATCCAAACCGAGCAGCATAATTTTGTTCCGTAAGTGCCTGCATGTTTACTTATATAATAGATTCCTTGGGAATTTGTCACCAAATATTGTCAACGTACTTCATCTTTTTCATGTACATTACTTGACTTGTATTCATCGTAATAGAAATCCTTATCTTGTTATTCTTCCATAGGTATTGTTTCACTGACCATCTTATATTCTAAGAAATAGATACACATGATATATACAGGAACTATGTAAATATGGTATTTACAAGAACTATGTTATAGAATAATATTATTACCTTGACTAGAAGAAGAAGTCTGCTTCATCCTGGTTAACTTTCTTTGAGGGGTTCCTTTTCTTCGGAAACAGTTGCTTCGTGTGTTTCCTTCCTTTTTTTTAACTCAAGACAATGGTTCATGTAGTGACCATATTTTAGATAGTTGAAGCATTGTATTTTTGACATATCGTTTTCTTGATTTGGTTTCTTCCTTGAACCAAACTTCTTCTTATTCCTGAATTTCTTGAACTTTGTTGTGTATGCTTGATCATCATCTTTCTTTTGGAATTTCTCTTTTGCGCTAATCCTTGATTCTTTTTGTGCACAAAAAGTCCAAAGTTCTTCAAATGTGGGATACATTATTCTTGTGTTCATGCTTGTGGAAAATGCATCCCATGTCTTTGGAATATCGTTGAGTACGATATTTGCTAGTTCCTTTTCTGAAATGATTTCCTCAATAGATTGTAATTGATCTGTTAGTTGAGATATTTTCACAAAGTATGATGTTATGTTGTCATCATCATTCATTTTCATGTCATGGAGCTCATTCTTCAAACTCATCACTTCTCCAATATTAGAAGAGGTTAGTTAGGGCATCATACATCTTCTTAGATGAGTCAAGATGAGAGATGTAGGGTATCAAGTGGTATTTTATAGAGTCCACTATGATACTCATAATGTTAATGTCATTGTCCTTGAACTTCTTCATAACTACAACGTTATGAGGTTCCTGCTCTTTTCCTACTTCAAACTGTGGTTCCATGATCTTTCCTTTCACGATATCCAACACTTTATTCTTGGCAAGGATGAGGTAAACCCTTGTCTTCCATGCTCTGAAGTTAGAAGCCCCTTCTAACTTGTTTTCTGACTTCATAGAGTAAGTCATGACTGCTTTGACTTGGTCAACCTTTCACTTTGACAAAAAATTCAAACTTGACACCTTGACTTGCTGAGAGTACTAGGAGGTGCGCTAGGCTAGGGCGCACTAGGCTATCTAGGAATTAGTTCAAGCTCTTCACTTAAGGTGCCTCAACAAGAGGGTTAGAGTTTTGTTGCTGCAACAAAAATTTGACTGCAACTGAGCAAATCCTCCCAATCTATCTTCCAACGGTTAGACTGTTTGAAGATAGTGTGGGCCCATAACCTGTTAGAAAAATAGGTGTGCTCGTTTCACCATAGAAAATATAGAAATATTGTCACCCAACCATAGGCACAAAGGCCACCCTCGAGCACCTTAACCTTGACAGACAAAATAATTCTGGAAGCAATCCAATAGCCAACCAAGGTAGCGCACCTTTCTCCAAGGCTAGCACACCAAGAAAGAATAACCAAGGACCAAGTAGAAATTCCAAACCATAACCAAGAGAAAGTCCAACCAAAATCCAAAATATCAATTGCAGCAACTGCAGCTGCACTCCCTCTTCAAACTTGTGCACCACTAGTCTTATGCAGTTGTGAGAGTAAGAGTGAAAAATGAGTTGTAGCGCCCTCTATTTATACTACTCTATCTCACCTAACTGGGCCGACTTCTCTTTCTGGAGGCTAATAACTCAGTATTAAATATTCTCTTGAGTCGACTTGTCTCCTAGGGTTATTATCCAATGTTTTAGGGTTTCTCTTGCTTCCTGAAATATTCTAGTCTTGTCAAAGGTTACATGTGGAGGTTAATACCTCCCACAGCTACCATAATATCAACAACTTGATGAGTCTATTATGCATTCCCTTGCTCGACATTCGTCTTGCTCCTTTGTTTAATGCTCATATTATTCCCTTTTCAAGGTGAGTTAGTGGATTGGAGTGGAATGCAATCATCAAGCATTGAAGCTTCTTACTTCATTGAGAAAATATGTCCATAATTAATTCCTTCTTCACTTGCTTAGTGCCGACACACTTGATCAATACTCACTTTTTATCTTTAATGAGCATAGTAACACTTTAACAAATGCATACTCAATTATGGAAATTTCATGATTATGACTTAAATGGAGATCATGCTTACATCCTTCATGAGAATCACAAATAAGATACTTCAAACGCTTCTTTCATTGGTGAACATTAAACCTCAGCACAATGAATGTTTCATAAGATCTAATCAATGCAACATTCTTAAAAAAATTCATTTTCCACTAAAACTACCACATAGACTATTAAATCCATATACTAATAAGACCCAAGTTTAATTTCACTAACCTTAAAAATATTGAAGATGGGTTCAAAGAAGCAAACTCTACATTTCAATTCCACTAAAACTACAACAAAGACTAGTGCCTAAAACACAAGGATGTAGATCCATATACTAATAAGACCATGGTTTAATTTCACTAACCTTAAAAATATTGAAGATGGGTTCAAAGAAGCAAACTCTACATCTCAGTGTCCACTTTGGTATGATTTGAACTTATATATATATATAATATGCTCTTTCACTAGCATCCCATTGCAGTTGATGTTACGTTGTTGTCACGTTGTCATTGTGAAGCATTGAAATTTTTTTGGTTCGTTATTTTGTTATTTTTAATTTTTTATTATTAATTATATTATGTTTATAATAATCATACTATTATATTATTATATTGAGTTTTTTTCATATATATGAATAATTCTACATGCGTAGTTCACACAAATTATAAATTAATTTTAAATCATATAAAATATTTTGTTAATTATTTGGTAGTTCTGTTTGTCACTTACCCTTAAGCGATGAGTGGAGTTTTAAGATATTTTATAGGGATGGGTGGAGTTTTAGGATATTTTATAGGGTGGAATCTTAAATTAAAAGGTGAATATATGATATAAGTTTTATTTTTTATTTAAATATCATAGCTAAAGGGTAAGTAATATATGATTTGTAATTAGTTTATAAGTTGTTTTTTTAACTTAAATATCATGTGGGCATTGTATGATTTGTAATTAGTTTTATAAATTGTTAAGGTTATTATATTTTTGTTATGTATTAAATGTAGTAGTTAATTTTGTTAGAAATATTAATATATCAGCATATTTTTATTTATTAAATTTGATTTACTTAAATAATTTATTGAAAAATATTAAAATTGAAAATTGTTTAGGATGATTATGGTGGTTGTGGTCATTAATTTTCATTGAGAAAAAAATGGTCAGATCTTAAGAAAGGTAAAGAATTACTTGGTTTGTCTTAGAATTTTATTTACGTGCTAGAAAATCTTTAAGAGAAGCATTCCTAAAACATCATAGTTTTGATGAATTAGAAGGTTAGAAAGGTCGGTACTATAACAAATATTTTGAAATTGTGATCTAATGTGGGTGTATGTATGACACTCTAAGAGAAAATGTTTTTCATCTTCAACCCTCTCAGTGTCACAAAGATGATGAATTCTTTCAACCCACGACATTTTAGGAATTTCCCAACACTCTATTTCACCATGGAACTTGTGAGAGCTTGTTCTTATTTTAGCGATGTCGTTTTTCTTCTTTACGCTAGTCAAAACAAAGAGATACTTTTGGTCTTCTAGATTAGGGTTGATCAACTCCTTATAGTATCTTAATTTTATTTTATCCTCTAATTATTTATTGCACCACAATTTCTTCTTGAGTTTATATAAATAATATTTTTAATATTATCGTTATTTTGCAGAGTAACCTCATCCTTTATTCCCCAATGATTTATCCAAGACTTGGCATCTTTATACCACCCCTGCTTGAGTCACAAGTGGTTTTGACTGGAGTTTGAAGCAATCATAGGAGGCCTCTTGTCTTCCATGTTGTTTATATTGTTCTTGTACATTAGATACCTAATCATAGATGTGCTCTCAATGGGGGAAAGACTCGCTTCTATGAGGAGGATAAGATAGGGTGTATTGCCTTTATTTTGAGATTATAGGTTATAAAATGCTTTTGGATTTGATGAATCTTTCTCCACAATTCTATAAAGATGATGCAGCCCCATACTTCACAACCATATAAGATAATATGAGTGACAAGAGTCTCAAAGAGGAGTTTCTTCTTATCCCATAGAAAAAATTCTACAGACTTACAACTATTTTTAATTCCATCATAAACTTTCCACCCTCCATTTATCCTTTTCTCCATGCTATAGTTTTAGTTAAGCTTGTGATGAAGATCTAGTCCAAGATATTTGTATGAAGTTACTTCCTCCAAATTGTTGTTGTCATACATGAAATTAGCGTAAGTGATCTTATTGGATTTAATTATCATAGCCTTTGTTTTGTCAATGTTAACAAGCATTCCCATAATAGAGTAGAAATCCTTAAGGATTTTTAGTTTCTTATCGAGATCACATGTACTCCTCACCATAAGAACAATATCAACATAGAGTAGAAGGAAGATGATTATACTAGTGAGATTTAGATTGACACAACCTCTTTCTCTTCCAAACAACCCTCTAACTTGTCAATGTATATGCCAAAAAGGGTACGGGACATGGAACAACCTTGCTTAACTCCTATATTAAAATTAATTTCTCCCAACAATCCCTCAATGTTCCTAAAATTGGAAATAATTTTCTCGTACAACCTTATCGTAGTATCTCTCAACTCGAGAGGAACATTTAGCTCTTTTAACCTACTCCAAAGGTTAGTCTTGGGCATCATGTCAAAAGATTTTCTAAAATCAACAAAACAACACAGGATATTGATTTTATTATTGTGAAACTTCTTCATAATGATCCTAAGTGTAACAAGGTGGTCCACAATTGAATGGTAGCTCCTTAATCTAGGCTGGCCTTTAGCCCTTTTTTCGTGACTTTCTAGCCATACATTGATCTTGTTTTCCAAAATAATTCCATATAACTTGGCTAAAAGGGGGTTAATCATAATGGCCTTATAGTTAGAGGGATTGTTTTTATCCACACTTTTTAAAAAGGTACAATGAGGCTTTGAACCCAAGGTTTAGGGAAACCTTGCTTCACTGCTAAATTGAAGAGCTTGTGGATGAGGGATGAGAATAAGCCCTCCAATTTTTAAGATTTATGCTTGGTAGTCTTCGATGTCCTTAGCTTTCCCTTTTTCCAATTGCTTAACCCCAAACTCTGTGTCATCTACTGAAAAAAGTTCTTCCTCTATAGAAATGGTTTAAATTTCGTCCATAACATTAGGGAATTTGTAAAGATTTTTAAGGTAGAATTTGATCAGGGGATCAAATTTTGCTCAAAAATTCAAAGTACTCGGAATCACTTCAAATCGGATGAGAGCTTAGACCTCATCGTTGCGAACCCAACGCAACTCGTTTCGTCTCAAACGGACGTCGAGAGCGAGAGATATCGCAATCTGTTCGGAATGTCAAACAGGCAAAAAAAGGGACGTTCATTGTACAGTCTGTACAGTCCATACAGGTTGACGTGGCAGGGACATACGACCGTACGCTGATGTGGCATGTGATGACGTGGCAGTGTTTGGTTGGTAGTTGAGGGAGAATGGTATTCTGACGCGTGGCATCGTTTGGACAAGTGATTGGGTGCCACGTGGCCCAGTCATGGGCTGCCACGTGGCACCCCGATATTGGTTGTTGGTTTGTTATTAAAATTTTATGGAGTCCGTGGGGGTCGAACCCCGGACCTCCCCACTGGTGTAAAGCTTTGGCAATGGCCGCCCTACCAGTGCGCCATACATTGTTTCTTATGAACTATATGGTTTGTAAATTATATAAGTTTGATTTATATGTATGTCGGCGGAGGGTCGGGCTGGGGCTTAGCCCCGGCCCGTGGTTTTGTTATATTACATATGGCCCTGCTATTGTATTTGTGCGCGGGATTTGTGTTGTAAGCCACAGTTCTATTGTGTTGCATGTGACCACAACCAGGAGCGCGGGGGAAGTTGGAGTGGTTTCAACAGTTTAGCCCTTTTTCTTATAGAGAGTGGTCATATGACCCTCACGTGCCCAGGTGCTAGGCGGTTAGGGGCTGGCGCGCCCATAACCGTCCTACAGTTCGCACCGTTGGCGCGGTTGTGCCCGGTGCTGGGTTTTCATGCTTTAAATTGCGTGTGTGCTAGGTTCATGAAACAAGGGTGTGTTTTATAGATGCAGAGACAGCAAGCTTGAAGGGGGGACTTCCAGGAGGCCTAACTTCTTCGTTTTTTGGCCAAACGAGGTGCCGAAAAATCCCAGCTAGGGGTTTTTGGACGCTCTAAAGCCATTGGAGAAGTCTGTTGGTCAGTTTGAGCATTATAAAGCACGTTTTTTAGCACTTTGAGAAATTAATAATAATGATCCATTGGAAGCTGGACCAGGAGATGTAGCCCAAGAGAGGGGTGAACTCCTTTATCATTTGTTGTGTTTATGTGCTTATGTTCATTGATTATGCTGCTGTTTATTTGTATCTTCAATAAGTAATCCTTTAATTAATGTGTCGCAAAGTTGATCCATTTTCTTTTAACACATAAAATGTACTTGCAAATAATTTCAAGATTTCAAGTCTTCTTCGAATTTTAGATCAAGTTGGTATCAGAGCACTGGTTTTTGAAGACTTGATTATTTTGCAAGTGTTTTGTTTCTGATGATCACAAGGTTGAAACTCACAAGAGGAGAAGGTCAACTTGTGGAGCCAAGTTCTTGTCCTTCAAGGAGGAAGTATATAGAATCACCGCAAGTTTCAAGGAGGCATTCACCAAGTATGGCTCATGAAGAAAGTCATGAACATGTTCCTGCAGAAGATGAAGATCTCAGAAAGGCTGTCATGGAGATGAGAGAGATGATGAAGAT
>ML816223.1:7753-19687 GCA_009831015.1 Picea engelmannii | reverse complement strand
TGATCAAGCCCTAGCTACTCACACCAAAAGAAGAAGGAAGAAACCCTACTTCCACAAGGAGACTCATAAAGAGCCTCAACCGCCAAACAGATTCAATAATAAAGAATCTCATCCAAGGAGATTTCAGAAGAGAGGACAACGAAAGGAAAGAGACTACTCATCTGTACAATGCTATCATTGTGACAAGATGGGACACATTGCAAATTTTTGTCCAGCCAGACGAGAAGAATACAAGAGGAAACATAAGAGGAACCATGCCCATGCAGTCAAAGATGAAGATCCACCTACAAAGATGATAAGAGAACATATTAAAGACTATGTCTTAATCTCGGCCCTCTCAAGATCGGTAACACATGGAGAGGACATGTGGCTCATTGATAGTGGTGCCTCCAAGCACATGACATGTCAGAAAAAAATTCTCTCTTGTGTTTCAGAAAATAAGTTTTCTCAGAAAGTGACACTTGGAGATAATTACCAATATCCCATCAAGGGAGTGGGAGAATCAAACTACAAACTGAATTCAGGGAATTCATTAAAAATGAAGGAAGTGCTATATGTACCAGGTTTGAAAAAGAACGTACTCTCCATTTCAGCTTTAGAAAAGAAAGGCTACAGAGTTGCCTTTATAGATGGATAATTTCTTATGTGGGTTAAAGGAGAAACCATAAATGAAGCAATCATCATTGGAAGTGAAGAAAATGTCTTGTATAGACTAAAGGGTCACTCAGAAAATGCCATGGCCCATGCCATTGAAAACTCATGTGACCTTTGGCATAGAAGATTAGCTCACATCAACTACATGGCGCTACCATACATATGCAAAGCAGTCACAGGTTTACCAGAACTTAAGGTCGACCATGAAGGCATATGCAATGGATGCGCACAGGGGAAGAACATCAATAACCCTTTTCCAAAGAGAGACAACAAACCAGAAGGATTCCTAGAACTCATTCATTCAGATGTGTGTGTCCCAATGCCATCAGGCCTCCATTAGCGGGTATGTATTCTATGTATCATTCATTGATGATTACTCTCGTAAGACCTGGGTGTATCTCTTGCAATCTAAATATGAAGTGTTCAGCAAGTTCAAGGAATTCAAAGTATTGATAGAGAATCTTTTTGAAAGAAAGATTAAGATACTCAGGTCAGATAATGGAGGAGAATACACCTCAAAAGAGTTCGTGAACTTCTGCAGAGATGTTGGGATCAAGAGGGAACTCACTACTCCCTACAATCCCAAACAAAACGGTGTAGTTGAACGAAAGAACAGAACGATAATGGAAGCTGTGAAGACTATGATCCATGATCAAGATCTTCCTATGTGCTTATGGGCAGAAGTAGCAATGACGGTTGTTTATGTGAAAAATCGATTATCCCATAGTGCACTTGGGTTCAAGACCCCGGAAGAGATGTTCACCGGAAAGAAGCCAGAGGTAAGGGTAAGCCATATCAAAATATTTGGTTGCCTAGTATTTATTCATATACTGAAAGAGAAGAGAAGCAATCTGGAACCTTCAGGAAAGAAGGGAATATTTGTGGGATACTGTGAGGTCTCCAAGGCCTTCAGAATTTATATACCAGGTCACCGCCACATTGAGATCAGCAGGGATGTGACCTTTGATGAAGATGCAATGCTCAATAAATCAAGAAGATGCCATCTTGAAGAAGTATATGAAGAGGAACCCGTAATCCCCAAAACTACAGAGAGGGAGGTTCCCAGAGCCGTAGAACCACTGAGGGAAGACGTAATTTCCCATGATGAGGAAATTCCAAAAGATCATGATATAGTGGAATTTCAAGAACCACCTCAGATGACAATCCTCCATAAAAGAAAGCCGGCTTGGGCCAGAGATCTTATTCAATATGGGGAGAAGTATGGTATTCCCCAAGGAACCATGAGACAGGTGAAAAGACCAAATCCATTTTCCAGTTATACGTCTTTGATGTGTGACCTCTTAGAGAAGGAGCCTACCAGCTTTGAAGAAGCCTTTCAGATGAAAGAATGGGCATATGCCATGACAGAGGAATACCAATCCATAATCAAGAATGATGTATGGGAAATAGTTCCCAGACCGAAGAGTAAAGATGTGGTATCCTCTAAATGGCTCTTCAAAATAAAACATCTTGCTGATGGAAGTATTGAAAAATATAAAGCAAGATTCGTCGCTCAGGGCTTTTCTCAGAAAGAAGGCATTGACTATGAAGAGACGTTCGCTCCTGTAGCCAAATACACTTCTATCAGAACCATCATAGCCTTTGCATCTAAGATGAAGTGGAAGTTACACCAGATGGACGTAAAGACAACATTTCTAAATGGTTTCATCGAAGAGGAAGTGTATAAAGAGAAACCTCAAGGATTTGAAGTTGAATACAGGAAGTCTCATGTCTGTAAATTGAAGAAAGCCTTATATAGATTGAAGCAAGCTCCCAGAACTTGGTATGGCCGTATAGACAATTTCTTGACGAGCTTAGGCTTTACCAAGATTAAAGCATATTCTAACCTCTACTTCAAGGTTATGAACGATGAGCCAGTGATATTATTGCTATATGTGGATGACTTACTCTTAACTGGAGAAGAAAAGCTCATCACCGAATGTAAGAAGAGACTTGCCTCAGAATTTGAAATGAAAGACCTTGGCCTAATGCATTATTTCTTAGCTCTTGAGGTATGGTAGAGTCCAGAGAGAATATTCCTTAACCAAGGGAAGTATGCAGTCGAAATCCTAAAGAGATTCGACATGTTGGAATGCAAGTCCATGAATACACCCATGGAAGGGAAGCTGAAGCTGTTGGTCGACACTTCGTCAGAATTGATTGATGCCACACTATACAGACAGATTATTGGATCATTGATGTACCTGATGAACACCAGACCAAACATTTGTTTTATCATGAACACCTTGAGTTAGTTTCTGGTAGAGCCCAGACATGTTCACCTTGTGGCTGCAAAACATGTGATGAGGTACCTTAAGGGTACATTAGATTGTGGTCTCAGTTATGACGGAGATCATGATTTCACATTGAGTGGACACACTAATTCAAATTGGATAGGAAGGATTGCTGACAGGAAAATCACTTCTAGATGTTGTTTCAGTTTGGGATCAACCATGATCTCATGGAAAAGTAGGAACCAATCCAGCATTGCTCTCAGCACAATGGAAGCAGAATACATTGTTGCGTGTTCTACTAGCTGTGAAGCTATATGGCTTCGAAAGTTGTTGATCGATCTATTTGACCTAGAGATGGAAGCAACCTCAATCCTATGTGACAACCAAAGATGCATAAAGATGACAGAGAATCATGTATTTCATGATAATTTGAAGCACACAGAGATCCGATATCATTACATCCATGACATGGTGAAAAGAGGAGCCATAAAGCTCGAGTACATTAGCATGGATGAACAGGTTGTTGATGTGTTGACCAAGCCCCTATCTTGTGTAAAGTGTGAGTACTTCCGAGATAAGCTTGGCATAGTCTGAAAGGACCTTCCTTGAAAGGGGGAGTAGTTGTTGTGATGAGATATTCCCTTCTTCTAACCTTATGGTTGTGACGTAAAGAAGGACGTATACCTTGCTTCCGACCCTATGGTTGTGACGCAAAGCAAGATGATGTGATATGACTAGTACTATGCTTCCGACTATACAACTGCGACGTAAAGCAAGTCTAGTACCCTTCTTCTGACCTGATGGTTGTGACGTAAAGAAGGATGTGTTCCTTGCTTCCAACCATATGGTTGTGACGTAAAGCAAGATGATGTGATATGACTAGTACTATGCTTCTGGTTGTACAACTGCGACGTAAAGAAAGTCTAGTAACCTGCTTCCGACTTGATGGTTGTGACGTAAAGCAGGACATATACCTTGCTTCTGACCTTATGGTTGTGATGTAAAGAAAGATGATGAGATGAGGCTAGCATTGTGCTTCCGGCTGGATAGTTGTGACGTAAAGCCAGTCTAACATCCTGCTTCCAACCTTATGGTTGTGACGTAAAGCAGGACGGGTATCTTGCTTCCAAATTTATTGCTGTGATGTAAAGAAAGACTATGAGACGAGGCTAGAACTATGCTTCCAGCTTGATAGCTGTGACGTAAAGCCATTCTAGTATGATGATGATGAGCCAACCTCATGCTATGATGATGGTGATGTATTAGTTTTATACTAATCCATATTGATGCAGATGATGATTGCATTCCTTTGAGAATGATGATGCCTGCCAATGAAGAAAAATTCAAATGATTTATAGATATGCCAGTCAGTGCTCCAAGATTATATTAATGATGTTGCCCTCCTGATGCCGCTGATTATGAAGACCTCTCTCTCGCCTGATGTTGTTGAAGAATACCCTTCTTGTTAAGGGGGAGTGTTGAAATAATGTAACTGCAAAGTGTATTCTTATTATTATCTAATATATTATTCATTGGATCAATCCCCATTGTGGATTGATCATGTCAGTTATTGTAATAGGACCAAATCCCCTTTTGCGGATTGGTCAAATGATAATTATAATAGGCAGAATAAGAACTCAGCCCCAACAGATATTAAAGAGGCCCCAGAATATATCAATGGTGGTTATAACCACCCAGTTTGAGAAGTCGGCCCTGCCAGTGAAGAGACACTTCACACATGCCAATCTTGTATAAATAAAGAGGCCAGTGCCTCACTTAGACACACAACTCACTTGCTCATTTTGAGAGACAAGTTTCAGAATTGCAGTTGGAGAAGAGAGAGAGAGAGTGGCACATCTTTTGGAGAGGATATTCTATATTAGCTTGAGTTATCTCTTGGAATTGTATTGGCTATCTATAATAAGGAAGTTTTGCTGGGTTTTCTTCCCCTAGAGGGTTTCCCAGGATAAATGCTATGTCTCTTGTGATTGTGTATTTCTCAGTGATCTTGTCTTTATGTTGCTGTTATCTATTGAAATGAAAAGAAATATAATTATGGCAATAAACATTAACAAGAAGAAGGTGTAGAAGAATGGGAAATGGAAGTCAGCATGGATCTTGAAGAAGAGAGAGAATATTCAGCCTCGATGCCAGGAAAGTTTGAGAATTTGGCTGAAGAGACCGCTCCAAAGGATGAGAATGAGACCCCCCAGATCAAAGAAACATACCCCGAAGCCAATGGCACCAACCCCGAATCACCCATACCCCAAGTGTCTTCTATACAAGTGGTAAATTCTATACTACCTTCTTATGCTATTCATGTTCCATTACAGTCAGTTAGTCAGTCACAACTGAGAAGCGTAAATACTGGGAGGATATTGGGATCCCCTGGTAGATTGCAACCAGGACCGTTAGGTTTTATCTTGGTAGGAGTAGTAAGATCAACAATGGATGGTAACGCGGGAGGTTCGATTTCTCGATACCCAAAATTCTGGGGTAAGGGAGACGAGGATGTTGAGCAACATTGGTTCTTATATGAAGCAATCTAGAGGTCCAGAGGGACTCTGGATGAAAATAAATTGGTATAGTTCCATACTACCTTGAGAGGTCGTGCTCTCAAATGGTACATGAAGGCCATTGAACCAGGAGTACCAGGAGTGCAAGGTCAAGCGTTCACACTTGACCAAGTACGGACAAAATTCATAGCGGAGTTTAAGCTACCCCAGTCCGAACAACAAGCTTTATCTGAGTTGCGTGAAATTCAACAAAGGGAAGGTGAATCGACGTGGGAATATAGACAGAAATTTAAAGATGCTATAGGGAGGTTAGCGCATACAATCCATGAGGATCATTAAAGAGAATGGTATATCCAGGGATCGCTACCTCTAACACGAATTCCGTTAACGCAAGAATGGATAACCACCTTGATAGATGCCTTGGAACAATAAATGAAGATTGAAGCCATGGAAAGATATCCGGGGATCCTGAGAGTGACCAGACCCCTAACAAATGCAAATTTGGTGCAACTACAAGGACAAATATTAGTGCTTACAGAGAAGATTCAGGAATTAACGATACCCAGACCAGGACGACCGCAAGTCTGGTGTACTCGATGCTACACAGAAGGACATATTGTGAACGAATGTCCATGGATGAGGGGAATAGGACCTCCTCAGAATCCAATGGGACCCTCACCAGGACCCACGGGAAGAGTTGCACAAGTATCCATGAATTTACCATTCCATACCCCAACCGCATATCATGCTTTTCAAGGTAATCAAGCAGTGTCGTTAGTTGAGTATTGCGAGATTTGTTGAATCCATAGGCATGGGCCAAGACAGTGCTCCATTATTCAGAAGTATTCAGCAGTACCGAATACTGTGCATTATGAGTTTTGCGCATCTACCACACATGTGACCAATCAGTGTAGAGCCTTGGATGCACTTGCAGACAGACTGGAAAACATCATTCAGGGTGAATGAAACCCCTCAGGGACCGGGAAGAGTCGAACAGGTGGAGTTGTAGGAGACTTTAGAGGAGGAAGAACCGGGGGAAGAGGACCAAGTAGATGCTACAACTGTGATGAGAAAGGCCACATGGCTAGATATTGTCCTCACCCTAGGCGGCCATGGTTCTCTCACTGCAGAACCAATGGGCACGCAATTGAAGACTTCCTAGAGCTAATTGCGAAATGGGAAGATCAGGTACAACAACGAGGAACTAATCTTATCAATTCAAAGATAAAGAGATTCATTAAAGGAAAACTACCCAACCTTAATATTTTTACTCCAGGAGGAGCAAAGACTGGCACAGATGCTGATAATTTGCCTCAGATCCAGAAAGCAGCACCTAAGGAGGACAGGTATGATCCTATGAAACATAAGCTATTCTTTAAAAATGCAATAGAAGTATTTCAAAGTATTCCTGACCCTGAGATGCAAGAAAAACCCCCTCATCCTATTGGTTATCCTAAGATCGCACAAGTCCCTGCTTCACCCCCTGCACGCCAAAAACCTATAGTCCCAATAAGACAACCTGACTAGTCACAAAATGTAGTTGACCTTTGGTTTCAACTATTTTCTGATATTCTCGTGAACGAACAACTGACCGAAAAGTTTCATAATTCCCTGTACCTAGTCCTAGGAACTAAAGAATCTCCAGAAACTAGAATAAGGACTAACCTTCCTGAGAAGAATACCCAGAGTGTGCAAAGAAGGAAAATACAAACTGGAAAATTGTTAAGATTAGCAACCTAGCTAGATGAGTTTGAGATTAAGGATGTTATGTTAGATCTAGGATCTGATGTTAACATATTGCCTAAAAAGAATTGGGAAGGTTTAGGGAAATCCCAGTTGACATGTTCCCCAATCTAGTTAAGAATGGCCAATCAATATTGTATTTTTCCAATAGGAAGACTGGAGAATGTGGAAATAGATGTTGCGGGAGTGAATACTATGGCTGATTTTGAGGTAATCGAAATCATGGGGGATAAGGACCCTTATCCTGCACTACTTGGTATCGATTGGGCTTACAATAACTATGCAGTGATTGACCTAAAGAAAGACATTATGACATTCGAGGCAGACGAAATAAAAGTGGTTCAACCCTTGGATTCGTATGTAGGCCCTCGATACATGGAGCCAACAAACAACAATATGGAAGGAGAGGACTTGGATTAGTTGTATGTTGTAACAACGGGAATGAGAGAAGACTACATAAATCCTATTGTTGATGGATCAGTAAATTGGAGGAGCATACAATCGGCGAACGAAGATTCAGAACTGGCATTTGACAATTGGCAGCAAGGTTCATATGAAATATTCTCAAGAATATGCGCAACTGTGAAAGAAACTAGATGGGTTGGAACCGAGATATGAGAACACTCATTATACGATGGTAACTCAGAACTTGACAGCTTTATGGTTAGCATGGAAGAAAATATAGAGAAGGATCAAAGGATTTTAGTTTTGGACCTAGCCCTCCAGGACACCCCAGCTAGATGGTGGACTAGTCACAAAGCCTTGATCAAGAAATGGGAGGATGTGAAGCAAGCTATCTGATATAGATTTCAAGATAAGGAGCAACTAGAATCAGAGATGTAGGCGGATTTCCAAGTTGCACAATTGTTCAATGGACAGTATGATCCTAAAGCACATATTGAACAATGTGTGAGACAGTGGCAAGTTGCGAAAATACCATATCGCTTATGGGTTCAAGTATTTCCCCATTCTATAGGTCTAATTCTGAAAACTTGGTACATGCATGAAGAAACTGGAAGACAGACCAATGACTAACAAATGTTGGCGGATCAATTTTGCAAGGAATTCTCGTTTACAAGTAAGTATCCCGAGCTTAAGATAGTCCTGCAAAGAATTAAAGAATTCCTTTTTACCAATGTTGGTGAATGGAAATCATACCTAGTGGTATGTGCAAAGCATAGCCAAGCACTTCAGTCTAGCCTTCAACTAAACTCGAACAAGAGACCTATAGAATGTTATAAAATTGAGAAGGATTTGGAAAACTTGGATGATTTAGAAGAATTGAGAAACTTAGCCATTAAGGAAACAGAAGGAAGCAAAAATATTCAAAACACCATACCCAACCAGATTGACGGTTCTTATAATTATACATTGAAGTTGCGTAAAGTCAACATAGGAACTACAAAGCAACCTAAGATAGCTATGGTGGGAGATTATTGGGATGAGCAAACTAGCCAAGAAATACATAGCCTATTGCGGGAGTACGAGAACTTGTTCCCAAAGACATTTTCAGAGCTAAAAGGGATTAAAGGAGCTATGGGAGAGATGAAAATTGAACTAAACAAGATGGAAAGAGAAGGTTAAGAGGGAAATAGACAAGATGCTGGAGGTTGGACTTATTTTTCCAGTGGAAGAAGCAGAATGGGTTAGCCCAATAGTCATCCAGAGAAAGAAAGGCACAAAGGACATTAGGGTCTGTGTAGACTACAGAAGCCTTAACTCTGCCTGTGTGCATGACCCTTTCCCAACACCTTTTACTGATGAAGTGCTAGAACAATTTGCGGGGAAATAATCTTATTCATTTATAGATGGATTTTTGGGGTATCACCAAGTGAGGATTGCTAAAGAATACAAAAATAAGACCACATTCATAACAGAATGGGGGTCATTTGCATATAATGTAATGCCCTTCGATCTAAAGAATTCCCTTGCAGTTTTTCCCGGATTGTAATAACATCTTTCCGAGAATTTATTCACAAGTTTATAGAAGTTTATATGGATGATTGGACAGTATACAGTCTGCTCAAGGAACATGTAGCGCTACTACATCTGATGTTTGATAGATGTAGGGAATTGCAGATATCCTTGAACCTCAGGAAGTGTATCTTCTGTGTGCCACATGGAAATTTGTTAGGCCACATAGTATGCCGAGAAGGAGTACTGGTAGACCTAGCCAAAGTTGTGGTTATTGTGAACATGCCACCGCCTACGAGCGCCAAGCAGTTGCGCTCTACGCTGGGGCACACAGGGTACTATCACAGGTTTATCAGAAGGTATGAAAACATTAATGCACCCTTGGAAAATATTCTAAAGAAGTCAGAAGTGTTCCAGTGGATGCCAGAATGTCATAAAGCGTTCGACATCCTGAAGGAAAAAATCAGCACAACACCTATCCTGATATTTTCGAATTGGGAAAACAAATTTCATGTGCACGCAAACGCATAAGTTATTTCCCTAGGAGCCATCTCAGCACAAACAGGAGATGGAACCATGGATCATCCTATCTATTTTGCTAGCAGGAAGTTATCTCAAGCTGAGCACAACTATACAACCACAGAAAGGGAGGGTTTAGCTATGATTTACGCCTTGCAGAAGTTTAGACATTACTTGTTAGGCTCTCATTTCAAGTTCCTTACTAATCATTCCACGTTAAAATATCTAGTTAACAAGCCTGTTCTGGAAGGAATAATTTGTCGGTGGTTGTTACTGTTTCAGGAATTTTCATTTGAAGTGATCATTAAATCGGGAAGATGCAATGTGGGGCCTGATCACCTGTCTAGATTAGACTCAGGAGAAAGTGGCAGAGCAATAGACAATCATCTCCCAGATGCAGACTTGTTTTGGGTTGAGGCCATACCAGAATACCTGAAAGACATAGAAGTCTTCTTAAGTACAAGGGCCTCCCCAGAAACGTACTCCACAACTCAGAAACGTCATATGGTGGTTAGAGCACCAAACTATCAATTGATTGCGGGGCAATTGTATAATTTGGACCTAGATAGCATCCTTAGTAGGTGTGTCTTAGATCACGAAAGGCAAGACATACAGTGGGAGTGCCACATTGGAGTTCTGGGAGGCCATGTTGGAGGAAAGGCCACTGCGTAGAAGGTCATCCAAGCTAGATTATGGTGGGCCATGCTCTTCAAATATGAAAAGGCATATGATAGATCTTGCAACGTCAGTCAAAGAGTAGGCAAACCATCACGATGAGATGAATTTCCTGTTCAGCCAGTTCGAGCTCTGCAAGCATTTGAGAAATGGGCAGTCGACTTCATTGGGTCGATGAACCCCACAACTAAGTATTCAAAGGAAATGTATATTATTACCGCAATTGATTACCTTACATGGTGGTCGAAGGCAGCAGTTGTTCAGGATTGCTCGACTGATACTGTTTCTAGGTTCATTTTTTAAAATATTATCACTCAATTTGGATTTCCTAGGAGTTTGACCAGTGATCAGGGTGGTCATTTTATCAATAGTACAATAACAAAGCTTACAATAGAGTTTGTGATCCAACATCATAAAAGTATCCCCTACCATCCGCAAGCTAATGGCACAATAGAATCGTTTAACAGGATTCTAGAGAGAGGATTAATTAAGGTTTGTTGCACAAACAGGGAGGATTGGGATGATAGAATCCCAAAAGTTTTATGGGCTTACAAGACAACCACAAAGAAACTCCACAAGTATACTCCATTTCAGCTAGTCTATGGGAAAGAGGTTGTGGTACCTGCAGAATTCATTACCCCGATTCTATACATTGCACAGATTACATAGATGTCGGAGGATGAATCAGTTGCGCAGAGGCTTATGGAATTGCAAGAACTTGAAGAGACCAGGTTTTTAGCAAAATTCCATCAATCAGTTGAGAAAGAAAGGCAGAAATCTTTGCATGAAAGACACTTTAAGACTAAAACATTTGTGCAAGTATATAAGGTCCTACTCTACGATAGTCGATACCAGAAACATCCAGGCAAGTTGCACATGCATTGGTTGGGACCATTTATAGTTGCGGAGATTTGACCTTCTTGAGCAGTCAAACTCGCGCAACTGGACTATATACTTCAGCCAGGATGGGTGAATGGTGCTCGCCTAAAACCCTATATGTCTCAGAATTGAGCTAAAGGACTGTTGCTCTAGTCCAAAGGAGCATGTATAGTAGCTAGATTTGAATTTTTTTGCAACTTCTGTGAATTCAACTAATAAATTTGAAGTGTGCATTGTTGTGCCGCGATATGTAGTTCATTTTTCTGTATAAGGGTTGTTTTGATGCAGAATTGCTTACTCAACAATGTAGGATCAAAAGAGCCACAAATCTATTAATGACAGTCATTAATGTGATGGGGACCCCCTTGTGCTCGGAGGGAGAGTGAATCCAGACGCAATCCTAGTCCATGTGCCACACAAACCCAGTCCAGTCATAGCCTTTATTACTGCTACAGTAACCCATCCAAACTCTGTTAAACCATAAAGTCATGATACACGAAGATGCCATCGCTATTCGTGCCAGGATTATCATCCGTTAAACGGTAAGGTATGAAGTCGGCCACATCCCTGACCAACTTGCTCAGTAAATGCCAAGATCGCCCAATAGATTTACCCCATTAACTAGTCCCGTCGGACAACTCAGCTCCAAGTTGCGTCTATAGGTTTAATGATGAATAGCCTTAGCAGTTATTACAAAACTTTCCATCTAAGCCCAAGTATAAGGTTCTGTGAACTCGGTGCAAGACACATTGTTTCCCAGAAAGAACTTAGCACCTTGCGAATTCTAGATTGTGCTCAAG
>ML816222.1:69755-84124 GCA_009831015.1 Picea engelmannii | reverse complement strand
TTTTATCTTTTACCAGTTGCTTTTACCTTCTGGGCCTTTAGCCCCTTCTTCCCACAAGGTAAGGTGCAACCCTACAAACATTTTAATCCAATGCCCGGACAAGGGGAATGGGATAAATGAGCGGGAGATAAGATGAAAAAGTGGTGGTATGATGGGAGCGGACGATGGCTCTTCAGAAATCCCCTCCAACGGCAAAGCAAAACCTATGGGTACAGGCTTGCTAGGGCACCCTGTTAGTCTCCCCAAACATGGTCAAGTGGGCTAATGTAATATCCAAGCAGTTGTCAGATATAAAAGGAATCAGATGCATATATCTAAAGGTTATAATGATCAAAAGTGACACATACCATGATACCTGGACCAATTACTTCATGGAGCAAGAGCCTTCTCCGATACAAGACCAAGCCGATGGTGATGGATGGCGCTGCTACTGACAAGACGAATCTGATGAAAGAAGAAAAGGATGGGCCTTACAGGGCCATGCTCAGGTCAATCCTGCTCTCGATACTCCATGTCTAGGACCTGTGGGCCTCGAGACATGATCTCCTAGTTATCCCCAGAAATCGGGGATAGCACTGACCACTTGATTGGGCCGACTTTTCCTCTGGAAAGATGCCACTTCAATATTCTTTATTCTCTTGGGTCGACTTCTCTTCTAGGGTATTTTCACATCTATCCAATGGATCTCTTGCTTCCGAAATCTTTTTCACATCTAAGAAAGGTCATCTAAGAGGGAAAGTTCCTCCCGCAACTACCAAACATCAATAGAGGGAAGCAAGTCTGAGCAATGGGCAGCAGGTCCAGACAGCGGGCAACAGGCTTGGGCAGCAAAAATTTGAGTTTTTTAACAAGTTTCGTAGATGGCCACATATGGTTTGTGATTTGAGGATAGGTTGGATGGGGTTTCCAACTATGGTCCTTGGAAGGAGAGAATTATGTTGGTGTTGATGGAAAATGACATTTAGGAATTTTCAAACTCCATTGTGGTCCCATCAGTGGATCCAAAAAATTTGGTCATCCATAAACTAAAGGATGTGAAAGCCAGAAGAATTATTCTAGATGGAGTGAAGAATCATTTGATCTCTCATTTATCTAGAAAAACAATTGTCCTGGACTTGTGGGAGGCTCTAAAGGATTTATTTCATAGTAAAACTGAGAATTACAAAATGGTGCTAAGAAAGAAGCTCAAAGACACAAAGATGACAGGATCAAACACAGTGACAACTTATCTCACCTGGATCCGATAGGTTTGAGATGAATTGGTTGCAATCGGAGAGATAGTGGATGATTCAGAGTGGGTGAGGACGACACTCAAAGGCTTCACGAAGGAGTGGACATCGTTCATCAAAGGGATCGTGGTACGTGAGAATCTCCCTGATTGGTCAAGGTTGTAGGATGACTTCGTTCAGGAAGAACTTCGAGATGAAGAACTTAATGGAGGTCGACACAAGAATGATGATGAGAACCTTGCTCTTGCCAGTCAGGCAAAGAAGGGCAAGTTCAAGAAGATTGTCAATGGAGAGTCCACCTTTCAAGATAGCAAGAAGAAAGGCATGAGAAAAGTCAAGTACTTTGCATGTCACAAGTTTAGGCATTATGCAGGTCAATGTCCGAACAAGAAGAAGGTGGAAATGGGACACAATCAAAGGCAGATGCGTCGACAAAGGCTCAAGTGGATGAGTTTTCCAAGAAGTTTGAACAAAATTTCTTACTTGTTTCCCATCTTTCCTAGGGTACCATATCAGTTGGTGCATGGCTAATAGATAGTGGAGTCACATGTCATATGACAGGAGCACGAGAGTTCTTCGAGAGCTTCACAAAGTCATACTCAGACATGTATGTGGAACTTGGTGTGGGCACCAAGTATGCAGTAAAGGATCTGGGACAGTGTCATTCTAGATGGAGTCAGGAGGTTTGTTGAGAGATGAATGTGCTATGGGTGCCAGAAATCAGGAGGAGTGTGCTCTCAGTCTCAGCGATAGAGAAGAAGGGCTTTGACGTACTATTCCAGGATGGACATGCATTTATCAAGTCCAGAGGATCTAGCTCAGACACAGCAGTGGCCTTTGGAGTTAGAGAGAGCTACTTGTATAGGCTAAACGGTCAGCCTATGTGAGTAATGGAAAGCAACAGAGTGGCAGAGAACAAGGAGCAAGTAGCTCTGAAGGTTGAGCGGTTAAGAGGGAGTCAACCTTCAGGTTCAAGTAAGAAGGAGCAGCCTTCCAAGTCTATCAAGAAGGAGTCATGGTACGAGATGACCATGCAGGATGCTCAGGAGTAGGAGGCTTCTATGAGCATGATCAAAAAGAAGTCTCCAAAGGAGGGTTCGAGTAAGATGGCAGGGATAGCTTTGGTTTCAGAGGGAGCAACCAATCAGGTGGATTGAAAAGTAGTCATGGTAACAGATATGATAGCGAAGACAGAGCCACCTCTAAGTGGTAGAAGTACCCTCATCGTTAAGAGGGAGTGTTGATGTATTTAGCATTGAACATGTAATTCAACATTGGCTCAATGTCTAGCATGTGGAAGTCGTCAGTATTACCTCTCATAACCTTAGGAAATTCACTTTATGAGTTAATTATTAAAGTGAATGACTTTTTAGAATTAATGTGAGTTAATTAATTTAAATGCCTAAGTTTTTGGCATTAGTAACTAAAGTGAGTTGATTAAATCCTAGCCGTTAGATCTAAAGTGAAGGTCAGATCTAATCTCAGTGCTTGATCACTTCAGAGATCCAGGGTTTTGGATTTTGGGTTAACTCAACATAATGAAAGGAAGCCTAAGTGAAAGGATGGCACATAGAGAGGGAGGAGATCTCATTGATTGGGTGAAGAGGACATTTCATCCAAGTGTGAGTGGGCAGGGTCAGAGGAAGGAGCAAAGGGGCAGTAAGGGAGATAGCATCCAGGTAGGCTAGGTTATTTGTTGCATTGTGTTTTCCTCAGATGGACCATTATTCGAGGACGAGAGCCCAAGATTTTAATTAATAAAATCAACTCAGGTGTTAGTTTTCCCTTCAAGGTTTTTCTAGGGGTGTTTACCGAGAAATCTTTGTGCAATGTGTATGGTTTTTGTTTTATGCTTCTGCTGATTTATTTGGTTAAAGCCTAGTTGTGCATTTATTAATAAGTGATTCATTCGTAATAAACTATCGGGTGTTAGGTTAGAAAAACTAAAATTTTTACCCCACGATATGCTTTAGAGAGTTCTTGTTCCACTGAATCAGTGAGACATTGCTCATACGTTTCCATTATGAGGTCATGTTTCCCTCGCCTTAATGCGCAAAGGTCAATCAAAAGTTGCACATCTCTGTAGCAATCAACCAATCACTTGCAAAACTTCTTATTTCTTTAACATTTTCCTTCAATTTTCGAGATAATTCTTCCCATCGTTCTTGTCTTTCACAGATTTCTTCATCCTCTCCAATTGGTGGAGAAAATACCAATGTATTATCTTCATGCGAATGAGAACTCACAATAGGGTCTTCTTCTTGAGCATGGTGTGCATCCCTAAGGTCTTCTATGAGAAGGTTTGGGGAGAAACCAACCCCTTTAAGGGTTGTTGCAAGCTCTTGAAGAATGTCTTCATAGGTTTGAAACTTTGGGCTCCAAAAGTCAAGAAACCTGCTAATGAGATCTATGAGAGAAGATATATTTTTGGTTAGCAACAATTCCTGATCCAGTCTTGTACTTTGAATGAAAGGGAACATATGAATAATTTTATTCGTAAATCCTCGTGTTCTTCATGTGCCTCCCCCATGTACATGAAGAACTCTATGACATGAGGAATAACCAAACCCTCAAATATTGGATAGACTCTCGACCATTTTGCAACAGACTTATTTGGATATCCATGAATGCTTTCAAAGTCAATAAAGGGATACATTTCATCCTAGGGTTACCATGATTCCATCACTTGATAAGAGTCTTCAAAAAGTTGGGAATAGGATGACAGCTCAAAATATATCAATGGAGTCGCCACATTATCTCTCTAGGGGAGGATCATCAAGAGGTAAAGGAAGGGATTCTTCCTTCAATGGAGTCGTCGGGTAAGCTTGTGAGAATAATCTTTGAGGCCAACTCACCTAAGAGAAGTTGTAGGAAGAATGACTCAATTCTCCTCGGCAATGGCGCCAAAATATTATCACGGGATTTGTACTTGTGCAAAGCCTCCACAAGATATTGATCTTGTGTAACAATTGGAAATATCTATCACTATCACCTTAGCATATACTTCCCTCATTTTAGTGAAGCAAAGAAGTCCAACACAAGGGAGGCTTCCCTAGCAACTTCAAGGGATCAAATAGCAATATTAGCCAAGCTTATAGCCCCCTATCTTGGTCACTTAGATGGTCAAGCTAGGTCTAGGAAAGGTGAAGGGATAAATTGGTTTGAACGAGGTAATTGGGAAACCTATACGAGACAATAAACTCTTCAATGCATAAAATCATCAATTACCAAGTTATAAGGCATATTAATCACTATTAATCATATTAATTGAACTAGGTCTTGAACCTAGGGGGATAGCCACTTCTAACCCCTAGAATCAAATCCTAATTAAGATAAACCCTAAGGGGATACTTAACTCTTAGAGAAAATCTCAAATGCTTCAACAAGTTAAGGTGAAAACAACAAGGGAAGGGGATAACCACTCTCAATCCTTCCACTTAGGGTTTCAAACTTCAAAAATATCAAGATAACATGCAAAATTACCACTCTAATAGGGAAAATTACCAAAATAAACCAAGAAATACCACATGCAATCAATGTAAACACTTACAAACAAGGCGCATTAGCATGAGGAAACCCTAATCCATGAAGAATCATCATCAACAAGAGAAAACATCCATCCAAAGTCACTCCAAGAGGTGTGCATAGACTCCAAGAGACAAAAGAAAGGTAGAGCGAACTTTTCTAGAGAATCTCTCTCACTAGTGTGAGGAGTTGTGATAATGAAAAAATGAAATGAGTGTTTCCTCTATTTATATGAGGTAACCAAGCACTTTTGTCCACATAATTTGAGTAAAACATCAACAATCCATGCTAAACATGGGGCCAACCCCTCAAAATAGCCTCTACAATGATAAAACACGAAAATAATACATCATGGGGTCACATTTGTGGTGACGTCAAGCTCTCAAGAAGGTGAAGGGGGCCTCCAAAGGTTGCATGTTATCATCAAGCAACAAAAGTGAGTTGGAAGATCATGGTCAAGTGCCCCATCACATCTCAAGTCATCAAGTGGTGTCCAAGTGGTAGCAAACCCCAACATCATCAAACCCTAGTGTGTGACATCATCATCAAAAAGGGCCAGTGTCCAAGGTGAGGTGGATAGCATCCAAGGTGGAGAGGGGTGCATCTCATTTCTGCATGGCATTCAACCATCCACCAGTGCAATGTCCTCCATCCAATGCATAATAATCTCTAGGGTACAGTGCCCAGAGTGTGGGCTTCTTGCTCATTTGTGTGCCACCATGACCATATCTAGCAAATATAAGCCCATATGTCCATCATCCAAGGTTCAAAAGATGTGAGAGCATGTATCTGAGTGTGTCAAGCCATCCAATGACTCAAAGCTCTCCATCACATGTGCCATATCCTACAATAAAGACACAACGTCCTAGATGAAAGCATGGGACATCCTTCAAAGAACCATGTCAACTGCATCAAAATCAAATCAAAGAATGGAATCAAGAAAAGTCAATATTCACAAGGTATAAAATCCCTTAGATCATACAAAGTAACTATTACTTAAGATACAAGCCACATAAACAGTTCACATAAAGTACCCCCTTCAAATTTCACATTAGCTCAAGACTTTATGTAAGTTGGCAAGTTTGAATATGGGAGGACCATCATCAGACCCTATTAGGTGTGCCAACCAAAACAGGAAAGAAAGACCTAAGTAGAGGGATATGTCCCGAGGGAAAGCATGAAAGAAAAGAACCCTTCAAGAGTAAGTGTGATAGTGAAATGTATTGGGCTTAATTCATGGCTTATGGAGTCATTTGGTCCATTTCTATGAGTGCCTTTATGGAGGGTGCACTTGCTCTTGAGTTACCACTTTCTAAGCACTGCATTTTTTCAATCCCTTAATCTGCCTTTTTATTGTCCTTTTATTTATTTGCAAGTCCCTTTTATAAGGTTTCAAGCTTTAGCATCATTGCTTTGGGACTGGGGCGAACGTGGAAAGGTTAGAGCTCAAGTATGGACTGGCTTTTGAGAGTCCTTTCTATTATCTCTTTCTTTCTTTATTATTTTTTACTAGCAGCTACAATCAACCTTTGGGCCTTTAGCCCCTCTTCTCATGAGAGAAAACCACGACCCATTACCGAAGTTTAGTACACTGTGACAAGCTCCAAGGTGGGAAGTGTTAAGTATGGCAGGGAAACGGAACATTACCCTTGTGAGGGCCCTCTAGTAGTACCCCTTTTCCTTGGGGGTGATAACACAGGACTAGGGTACAAATGTTCGCCACCAAGGTGAAACAAGGAAACAAACATAACTTATTGAGCTAATGATCCATTATCCAATTTCAACCAATGATCTTCATTCGCATGCCTAGTATATTAAACACAACACTCTATATGAAAGAAGGACTAATGTACCTCATGGTGACGCTGACTTACCATCTCCCAAAGACTGCACTGACTGGATGTGATGAGCTTTGCTGATCCAAAGTAAAAAAGGCATCTGAGGGGGGCTGCTGGGCTGCCATGGGTGGACATGCTGATCATCACCATCACCAGGATCACTTTCTTTATTGTGGGCCATGAGACATGATCTCTTCTAGTTACCCCTAGGCATGGGGGGGTAACAAGTCCAATAGCATTCAATGATGGAGGTGACTTGTTAGATGGAAGGTGAAAGGAAGATGAGTTACTCTGCTGCTGAATCTCTCAGAAAACACTGTCTAACCCCTTTCACTCTCTCTCAACTCTGCATATATAGAAAACCAACTCCTGAAGTCTAACTCACCCTAGCTGCTTGTGGAAGAAGGGAAATAAAGCATACTCAGCTTGACAATTCTTTGCATGGCTGCCAACTGTATTAACTCACTGTTTGCATAACTTTTCTGTGGCAAAAAGGTGTCTGTTTCCCGACTTTATTTATAATACCTGCTAAGGAAAAGCTCCTCTGCACTGTCACTAAGATAATCAACATACTCCAAGGTTGTATGACTGCTGGGAGGGTGAACTGTAGTGGGGTTAAACTCAAAATACCCCCCAGAAATTTTGGCTTTATGGTAACCTTCCTAAGACTGTCAAAACTTGCTGTAAATATCACCTCCTTACAGCGCTGGACCTTTTGTGATTGACTGCTGGAAATGACATGTCAGATGACAGTTGTCTAGGTGTATTTCCTGTAGATGCTGTATCCAAAACCTTGCTGTTTTCATCAATTGCCAGCGCTGAATTAGGCATAGGACTGTGCTGGAATACTTGCTGTCTAAGAAATTCTCCTTGGACAGAAAGAACAGGCTGATTACTTTCAACTTTAGTATTGTTTTTAGGATTGCACCCGCTATTTTTGCTGCTGGTTTTGACCCATTAACTCGCTGTTCATATGCAATTTGAAAATAGTGAAAAAGGATTGAATAGGATTAGCAAAGTTGCTCATTAGGACAAAGGGAATCAAACCATATTTTCTACTTGACAAACTTAGCAACAGAAATCTTGATTTAAGGCTTTTCTTTGCATGCAAGGATTGGATAAAAAGAAAATCAGATTAGGCTTTTAAAGCTTGATAAACTTAGCACAATTGCTAATTATGCAAAAGGGGTCAAATCAGGGTTTGATGCGGACAAAATTAGCAAATGGAATCAAGGTTTTGGAAAGTCAAACTTAGTAATAATGACGACGAAACATAGCCACTCTAATTAGGGTTTCGACTTGTAAAAGGGTGTGGATTAGGGTCTTTGAAAAGTCAAACTAGCAGGAAAACAAGTCATCCTAGCAAGGTGAGTTATGGTTTATAGAAATCAACTTAGAGTGTTAGTACAAAACCATTTTTGAACTTCATATCAATGGAAACCCTAAAAGTAGCTGCCACATGTCACACTGAGAAGACAATCCACCTGCTCAACACTGTACTTGTCTCATCATCCTTCACCCACCAAAATCCTGAAACCACTCCATCATTGCACATTTGGAACCATGACAATCATCACACCCGATACCTGTCACAATTAGAAACTGCTAAATATAGACATGCCCAAAAAAGCAGTCTAGCTCCAAAAAAGCAAAAAGGCAGAAAAGACTGAAAATGAATGTAGCGTCTAGGAGACTGCTGCCAAATATAGCACATCCGAAATTAGACACTACTAAAAATAGCAACATCTTGCATGCAGATGAGAGCAGTCTCATTAGACTCTTTTCTACAATGAACCCAAATATGTGATTAGAAACGACATGCAAGCCCTGAAAAGCAAACTGCTAAAAGTAGCAGTTGTCGTGAAAATGCTTGCATGTCACCGAACATGCTCATCAACATTGTGAGGTCGCAAGGAGTAAGAATATGTAAAAACCTTTGCCATGCGGGCCCCAGATCTCTATCTGCTAGAAAAGAAGCAAACTGCTAAAAATAGTAGTTTCTTGAAATTTGATGAAACCAACTCTGGTCACTGTAAAGATCTAGATGCAGCTGTAACAGAACCAACCTTATGGAATCTCAGTTAACTCCCAGATTTGCTTGCACAACTTGTTAACTCCCAGATTTGTTAACAAGTCTTGAGCACTTCAATTTAGCCTAGTCTTTAATGAAAGTCAAAACAAGATATAACAAATTCCCAAAAGAATGAAACGCTCCTCAATATTGGACCTTCTTTGACCATATTAAGTATGCCAACAGCCCTCATTTTCCAGCCTAGAACACTACTTAAGGTAAGATACGAAACTGCCAGCCACCTTTTTCTCCAAGGCGTTCTGCATGTAAGGGTTTCACCATGACCATTGGTTTCCTTCTATCATGAAACAAGTATTGGGGTCTTCCTCAAGTGGAGTGCTCATCTCCCTTGGCGAACAGATCCTTTAAAACTGCCAATGAAACCTCAAAACAGATATCAAGATGAGGGGTGTTCTGAATGAAATATCTCCAAACTGGCAATAGAACTTCAACTTTCCAAATCTGAAGATACCCTTTGCTGTTTTATGAAGAATTTGTCCACAAATTAAAGTAGAAAGGGTGCCCCTCTAGTCATTTTATATGCTAAACTGTGACGCTGATTTAATGCTTTTTCAGATCAGCCTCTAATGCTGCTGCTAAAGGTCTCCAAATTATTCTTACTGGTTGCTTGACTGAGATAAAATTTAATGGCTAGAAATTAATATGCTTTGCAATACCTTGATCATACATTTTCTGGCCTAAAGGCTGTTCTTGCAAATATGAGTGTGCCTCTGCTGTAAGATAGTTCCTGGAATGGCCGCATTATTCAGATGTTGGAGATTCATTGTCATCGGGCAGCTCCTCAATCATATGCCCCTTACAGCCTTGCTTGGATATAAGCTGTCAGACAGGTTTTGGCAAGATCTTTATGGTTCCATCTTAATCACATTGCTGGGTCATACTGCTGAAATGTTCCGTCCATTGCACTAGACAGGCCTGAAACATGGATAGCAAACAATAGAACAAGAGCTACAACATTCTTTTCCCCTCCAAATAATTGTTCCATTTCCCTGAAGCGCTTTGTTAGAGGCATAACTGTGTACTTCATAACATTTAAACAAAATGGGCATCTTCAAACTCTGGGCTCAGATATGCTGCTTGACACAAAGGTTGTGTATTTCTCTGTGTCAGTTGTTTGTAGATATGTGGATATCATATGGTGAAGTTAACAAAGCACTTCTAAAAATCAGAAATGCCATCAGCAATAATAACATCAGATGCCTTGATACCGGACTTTTTGTAAATAAATACTTCATTAGAGCCAGCTACCAAGGAAGAGACATGTTCATAAGGTGACAACATGCAGATAATAGAATAGGGTATTGGAGGTGACCCACATCCTGAGCTATTGGTCACTTTAGCATACAGATTCATCATCATAGCCCTCAACTTTCTGTTTCCCATACTTTATTAAACCCTGACCCCATCCAAGGTGCTGCTTCTCCTGTCAAGTCTGGTCTCAAAATCATTCTCAGCTTCCAATATCATCTCCCAATTCCCTCCTGTGTGCATCAATTGTACTGTCCAAGCTAGAATATTTGATACCAGTTTCTCTTGATTGTTCCTTGGATTGAACTTGATCCCATGAGATCTCAATGATGATTAGCTTCCCTTGTGGCCTGTTTACACCAGATTATCTTTATTTAAAGAAGGAAAGTGGGGTATTGACCCCCCTTTAATTCTCCGAGTGAATATACTGAAGCATAATACCGTACAATCTATAAATAGACACCCTACAGCACTTCAACTCTGCTGGATACGACCTCAGGAAGTATACCACAAATCTGCTGCTTGAAATACTGAGTGTAACTCCTACAAAATGCCCCTCATACTGCTGGATAAAATGAGCATTTTGAGGGGTCACAGGGCCCAACTGGGATAGCCTCAGAAGTAACCGAGAAGGGCTTACTAAGTCTCCTAACAGCCAAGGTTGAATCACTTGCAGAAGAGGAGAAAAACCTGGTAATGTACTCCTGCCTGCAAGATCTGTGCCACAAAAAGGTAGCAAGTTGCAACTGCCCCCTATGCTAAGTAATAGAATTAGAAGAGTGAGCCTATCTTGTGGCCATTCATGAGGGGGAGATGCCATCTGACAATTCTTCTGCCAAATCTGTCAGTATCCATGGTACATGCAGAGTATTTAATGCCCAGAAACAGGAGGGAAAGAAACGGTTGATCACTTTAGTTGGTCTGGAAGAACCCAACAAGGCCTAACATACAAGGGCAATGGCGTAAGGTCAAGCATCTCTAGTCCAGATAGTGGAAAATACAGATAAGGATCAACCTGAGTCTCTATAGAGACAATGAAATCTCCATTGATTCTCATAGTAATGGGGCACCTAAAAATGAAGTGTGCCTGAATCTCAACCTCTTGAAAGGAACATCGCTGGCAGATCTGGTCCTCTCAGGGATATGATGATCGACATCAATCCTCGATTGGTGCAATAAAACCCTTTTCTGGCCATGAGTGATTTAAAGCCCACATAACCAATGTAGCCTCAATAGGTAGGAAAAACAATAAAGCCATCCAAAATCTGCAAGAAATGCTCCATGTAGAATGCTAGCTTGAGCCGAGAGGATAGGAGTTCGAGATCCAAGTAACCAGGATATATTTTCAATATGTCCTCCTGTTAACCCCCAGATTTGCTTATGCAAATGGAGGGTTAAGATCCAGCTAGTTTTCATCAAGCTGGTAGTCAGAGATGGGTTTTCATGAGGATCAGAGACATGTTTTCACAGGTTTTCCAGGAATCACAATCCGTTCCAGAGGCATGTTCATCAATTTTGGGGAAAATTGCTATTTTTAGCAGTCTTCCTACTTTTTAGGAGACAGAGTTCGAAGGTCCACATGACAGAGATGATTATATATTTGGGATCCTTGTGAGCTCACTATGCCGATGAGCCTTTTTGGGGCGACATGCGAGGCACTGCTATTTTTAGTAGTTTGAGTTCCAGTGCTCAAATGACAATTCTGAGCACATATTCAGATTCCTTGCAGAAAATCGAATTTGACAAGCCTGATTTCATTGACATGCAAGAAGTTTCTATTTTTAGCGGTGCTTATTTTTAGGAATGCTATATTTCACAATGTTCTCCTAGCAGTTCCCAACATTTTCATCTTTTCCTATTTTTTAGGCGGGCTGCTATTTTTAGCAGTGCTATTATTAGAAAGTGTGGTCGCCATGCAGCATGACATGTGGCAACAGGTAAAGGCACCTTATTGGATAAATTTGGCAGTGAGATAAGGTTGAGTTGCATGCACAAGTTCTATTTTCAGTGGATGACTCATCGGCTATTATTGGCAAGAGAGGACCATGAATTTGCACAAGGAGGACATTTGTCATTATTAGACAACAAGTTTATTTTGGGAAGGTTCACTTGTCTTGAGTTGAGTCAAGACTGCATGGACCTTGCATGAGCTTAGCTAATTTTGGACAGGGAGACTTTGCATGAGGAGGTGATATTTTTGGACAGCCAGTCTTTAGATAAACTTTACTTTATCTTCAGTCCAGTCAATACTACATGTAGGGTGCATGAGCTTGGCCAAATATAGAACAGGGTGTCTCCCTCTTAGTGAGAGTTAGAAGTTTATTTATCGAAAATAGGTGGCTGATTTTAGCAATTTATTTATTATTGGACAGCCACGTAATTTTGGAAGTGTTCTTGCATGAGTGAGGTACCTTCTTTAGAGAGCTCAACGATCTATAAAGGAAGGGTGAATGGCCATTGTCTGATAGAGTTTTTTAGTGAGCAACTAGTAGCATTTCTTTTCCATCTTCTCCTCTTCTCTTCTTGCTTCTTGCACTCTGCGTAGAGCAATATTATTGTGATCAGTCTTGTACTCAGTCTCTATGGTGCAACCAATCTCTGGACTAATACAAAGATAAAGTATGACTATGCTATTTTCTCAGCTTTTTGAACTTGTCGATGCGATAATATCTCTTTGTGCAGTGGTTTAGGTGGTTTCTTTTGCCTCTAACTTGGTTGAATTTGTCATTTAAAGGGCATATTTCTTCTTATTTTCCTTTTATATTTAGCTATTGCAAACTAAAATTCTCTCATATATTTTAACTATCAAAGTTTTGTGGTCTTTGCTTGCTTATTTGCAGCCAAGGACCATTATTTATGTGCTGATTTATCATACTAACATGCAGATTTCTAAGTGATTTTTCAGCGCATGAACAATAGCGACTGTAACGTACCCAGCCACCAACAGGTTGGCCACGCCACTTCAAATCGCACTTCAAGCACTGATTTCGAATTCTGATAAGAATTAATTAATAAAGAAGCATGAATGAAATGCAATAACCGCACATGCAATAATCAAGATTCATGCTAGACTTAAAAATAATGCTAAATCATGCCATGCACAGCAATAACCAGCAAGCAGGCACATTAAAAATACATATCTCGGAGATAATAATTAATACACAGCAAAAATAAATATACAAGCAGAGAAACACATGAAAGAGAGAACTTATCTTTAATAAACCAATCACCAACTAGCTACAGACTATGATGTCCCGTTCCCTAGAGTAGGCCAGCAGGGAGTGACTTAGTAGTCTATGTGTTCCTGTAGACTCTAGTCAAGCACAAACAGGGAACAAGATGGAGAAATAAGGGTGAATTGATGGCTAAACGATGAATTAAGCCAAAATACTTAGGAAAAGTCACTTAAGCCTAAGTCAACGAAGAATTAGAATGAAAATGTACTAAAGGGGGACTTAATTAATTAATTATTCACCTTAGGAGGAAAAGCGCCTAGCTTAAGTGAGGTCAATGGTGAATTAGGTTGGGAATGATATAAACGGAGGAATTTGACTTAATTCCTCATTATGCATTGTTATGATTTGATGTTGAGAGTTCCCAGAGGAGGAAGAGAGTCGACCTTACTATTTTGTGGATTTCTGGAGGAAACCACCACCATTGATCAGTTTCGGTGTTGAGAGACACACCCTAGCCCATCGGAGATACCATCCAGGTATTTCACCGTACTTTTCAAGAGTATCCATTGCAGAGTGCGCAGCTCAGCCAGTGAGGGCGCAAGTCAGTTTGAGGGTTTGGAGAGCTACACGAGGTCCGAGTTTAGATTGCAGTTTCCTTCCGACCCAGTTGAGATCCAGCCAGGACACTTCTATTGATCCATCTATCATCAAATTCTGACGGTGGAATCTTGCAGATCACCTCATCCAGTCATTTAGGGCGCAACTCATCCGGCAGTACATTTGGGGTTGCAGACGGAGCATCAGGACAGATCGAGGGAAACCCTTCCAACCCAGTTCCACATTTGGTGAGACGATCGTTTTGAGCCATATAGCAGCAGGTTCCGTTGGTGGAATCATTTGGGGTGCATCCAGTGTCCCGAGAGGTGCACAAACCCCCCAGGGGTCCAGATCCAGTACCTCAGAGACCAGATCTGACATCCGGCACTCATCCATTCCAGTCTAGAGACCAGGGTGCTTCTATTGGAGCAATTTCCGGTGCATTCCGATGGTCTATCCTTCTGGACGAGTTTTTCAGCTGGTAGCAGTTACCGTATTTCTCCGGCATCACATATTCCTGTCGATCTATCCGTGCATGCATCAGATTTGCGTTCATCTTCTGATCACGAGTATTTTTATGCTATTTGATTGTATTCCAATGACGATCCATGAAATCTAGCTGACGATTATACTCTATATCTCCAGTGTGTTATTGTATTTCCGT
>ML816222.1:42448-55538 GCA_009831015.1 Picea engelmannii | reverse complement strand
CTTCACAAGCATTTCCTGTCCCTCTTCCTCATTCTTTCATTTCAGATTTTAGTAGCTAACTTGCTTAGATAGGTCGATTAAAACACTATAATTTTCCGGTTTGTATATGTACGAAATTTCTGCCTAAAAACATAAATTTCATAACTTTGTTGAGTGTGTTGCAGCTCAAATCAGCGAGCAATAGCTTGCTGATTTTTGCAAGTTCTTACCAGGACAAGAGAGCATGCTGCCCAATTTTCAGCACAATACACCCTCAAACAACTCCTCTCATAGTGGTAACAGTTTTTTTTCTTCTTCTCTATTCTAAATCACTGTAAAGCAAGCCCAAAGGAGTTGTACCCAAGTGGCTTGCATTCTTTTCCTTTCCATCTTATTTTTTGCAAGTTTTAAATTAGATTTCTTTTCGTTCTTTTTCTTGCTTAGTTTAGCTAGATTAGTTGTGATTTCTACACGCATGCTTAACTTAAAATAATCTAGAGTAGATCTCACAACATATGTTAGCTTAGAGCCCGTGGTGGCTTAGATTAGATCTTCATTTTCCGTCACATGCAAGTTTATGTTTCTTTAATCTTTATCTTACACATGCATGCACTTACTGGTTACATAATCTTTTAAGTAATCGTCTTTTACCTTATGCAAAGTATGTCCATTGCTTTATGTTTCACAATGCAGTAATTTCACTTAAAGTTTTTAACTTGCAATCTTGTCTTTAAAGGCTTCAGCCTTCATAATCAACACTTTCAGTTCTTAATACTCACATGCAGTAACTCAACACTTAAGAACTCATTTTGCAACTTCATTGTCTAAATGCATCAGCCTTCTTATCTTTTCATTTTCAGTACTTTGGCAACTTTATTTGAGCAAGCTACAAGCACTCAAACACACATTGCAATATGTAGCTTATAGGTCTAAAATAAATTAATTAGACTTAATAGGACACCATAACTCACCATCTTCGCCATTTAAAACGGGGTCGGAGGAAGGCCACGGAAGGTGCTAGGTCGGGGACAGTCTCACGACGCGCGACGTCTTTTTCGGGAGTACTCTGATTTTAGGACTGACCTGTGAAGCTAGGGTAGACCTCGTTGCCTCACTTCTTGAGCATTCAGTAGTCACTTGGTAATTGGAGGAGGAGATTTTTTGGGTTGACACCTAGATAGGGCTAAAATTAATCACACTTAATCACTTAGCTCAATCCTAGGTCTACAACACCTGCAATTTACATTTTACACTTGCAAGTACTAATCTCATTGTCTTTCAATTTACATGCAAGTAATCTTTTATGTGTTGTAGAATAATCGCCTAAGTGGTTACATCTTTTCATCTATCATGTATCCCTATATCTGTGGTGTGATCCTTCAAGAAGTGTGCATCCACCTGGAGACATTCTCTTGACTGGGTCTTGAGTGTTTTGCATCTTTTGCCATTGGTAGGCAGTCCAACCGAATTCTATTTGTTGTGAGCATGCTTGGCTTGATGTGTTGATGGTTGTTTATCTTTGAATCTCTTTTTTTCCTGCACATTTCAAGCACTTGTTAATATCTTGTATCTATTGTATCTAGCTTAGCCTTAATCTGTATATCTTAGGCTTTCTTTTGGTATCTTGTATCTAATCTAGTTTAGCTTGTATATCTTTATATTCTTTGTATGTATCTTGTTGTAATACTTTGTAACTTGTAATTATCTTGTAACGAACATCCCCTTAACTTAGTTGACCCCTTTCCCAATCTTAGGCACTAGTCTTAGTTGCCCTAGGAAAAGTTCTGACTTTCATACTTAGATAGTTACATCTTGTATTTGTTGCTTAACATCATAGGCTAGATTCCCCCTGACCTTTTAACTAAATAAAACCAACTCCTAGAACACTTAATCGTAAATCTCATCTCGTAACTAGGGTCTACCCCCCTTGGCTTCCCTAGGAGTTAGCCTGGACGGAAGAGATTCAAGTCAAAGTGACATCGTGGACTTTGAACCTAGGCATTGTGCCTCCGAGGACACACTAAGTGAGCAGGACTTAGCTCACGTTTGCAAGTGTGTATAAGGACAGCAACAGGACCGTAATAGTTCCACTGAACTTTTACCAATTCTATGACTCTATTCCGGAGCATTTTGACTTTTCTGTCTAATATGCACATCTATTGGACTTGAAAGCCTCCTTCTAGCTCCACCTGAATCAAATTCCAATCAATAGCATGGTTAGGATCATGTACATACTTTTTCAACAAAGAGACATGAAATACATTATGCACATTCATGGAAGCAGGCAATGCAAGCATGTATGCAACTAGCTCTATTCGGTCCAATATCTCAAATGGACCACAGAATCTGGATGCTAGCTTGGTGCAACTGCCTAACTTCAATGAGCTCTTCTTGGGATTCACTTTCAAAAGCACATGCTCTCCCACTTTAAATTCTCTAGATGTCATGTTCTTATCTGCTTAACTCTTTTGTCTATCTTGTGTTGCTTTCAAATTCTGCTTAATTTTAACCATCTAGTCTTCCATATCCATGAGCAATTATATCCATGAGCAATTATGGCCCAAGTACTACTTTGCCTGTTGGGTTGTCCCAACTCACTAGAGTATTGCATTTTATATCGTACAAAGCTTCAAATGGACTCATCTTCAATAAATCTTGATATCATTATTATAGGCAAACTCAACCAAATGCAAGTAATCTTCCCACTTAGATGGCTTATCCATCACATACATTCTCAACATGTCTTCAATTACTTCGTTGACTCTCTCTGTCTACCCATCTGACTCTGGATGGTATGTTGTGCTRAAGTTCATATTTGTACCAAATCCTTTAAATAATCTCCCCCATAAATTTGAAGTAAACTTTGTATCTCTATCTGAAACAATTGCCTTAGGTATTCCATGCAACCTAGCAATTTCCTTCATGTAAATGTTTGCAATATTTGTTGYTATATGAGTCATTTTTACAGGAACAAAATGAGCAGCCTTTGTCAATTTATCAACCACTACCATTATTGAATTATGTTGCCTTGTTGTCCTGGGCAACTTAGTGATAAAATCAATGGTTACCACTTCCCATTTCTTCTCTGAAATTGGTAATGGTTGTAGCAATCCCGTTGGGTGGCTATGCTTAGCTTTCACTCTCTGACATTCCATACATCTGGCAATGTAATCAGCAACATCCTTCTTCTTTCCTGACCAAAAGAGTTGGCTTCTTACTGCTCCAATTGTTTTCTGATAACCGGGATGTTTGGTATATGGAACACTATGCATTTCTTTTAATACCAAATTCCTAAGTTCTTCAGAACTAGGAATATAAACTCAGTTTTTATGCATAAGTAATCCATCTTCCTTCATCTCATACTCTTTAATTTTTTGTTTTACATTCTCATGTTGTAAACCTTGTTTTACCTGTAGGTAATGCTGGTCTGTAACAACAACATCTAAAATTTTGCTCTTCAAATCTATTTGATGCATGTTAATGGTTATAGCATGCATGTGATGTACCCTTCCATTGAGTGCATCAACAACTTTGTTTCTTTTCCCTTGATATGCTTGATGTCTAAGTCATACTCACTTAAAAATTCTAGCCATCTTGTTTGCTTGACATTTAAAGTTGGTTGTTCAAAAAGATATTTCAAAGCACTATGGTCTGTTCTTAATTCAAATTTTTTTCCCATGAAATAATGCCTCCACATCTTCAATGCATGAATTATGGTAGCAAGCTCCAAGTCATGTGTGGCATAATTCCTCTCATGTTCTTTAAGCTTTTTGGACTCATAACTAATGACATGTCCATTTTGAGTGAGGACTCCACCAAGTCCTTCCTTGCATGCATTTGCACATACCACAAAATTTTCATTTGGGTCAACAATCTTTAAAATAGGTGCACCAGTAAGCAGTGCTTTCAACAAATTAAAATTCTCTTCACACTTTGTTGTCCATTCAAATTTAATTCCCATCTTTTGTAAAGAAGTGATGGGATGAACAATTTTAGAGAACCCTTCTATAAATCTCATCTAGTATCCAGCTAATCCCATGAAAGATATGATTTCTAAAACATTCCTGGGTGTTGGCCATCTTCTAATGGCTTCCATCTTCTCTGGGTCTACTGCTATCCCTTCTTCTGAAATAATGTACCCCAAATAATGGATATGTTCTTGGTTAAAAGAACACTTGCTTAGTTTGGCATATAATTGATGTCCCCTTAGTACTTGCAACACCAACCTCAAGTTATGTTCATGCTCTTCCTCTGACTTAGACTAGATAAGTATGTCATCCAAGAACACAATGACAAACTTATCCAGAAATTTTTTGAATATGCCATTCATTAAGAACATAAAGACAATTGGTGCATTGGTCAGTTCAAATGGCATCACTACAAATTCATAATGTCCATATTTGGTTCTAAAAGTTGTCTTATTGATGTCCTCTTCCTTGATTATTACGTGATGGTATCCTGATCTCAAGTCTATCTTTGAAAATATCTTTACTCCTCTTAACTGATTAAGAGGTCATCAATTCTGGGTAGAGGGTATTTGTCTTTCACAGTGGCTTTATTCAGCTATCTAAAATCAATACACAGTCTCAATGTTCCATCCTTCTCTTTGACAAAGAGTATTGGTGCTCCTCAAGGTGAAACACTTGGGCATATGTACCCTTTCTTCAACAATTCTTCCAATTGCATTTGTAATTCTTTTAATTCTGGTGTACTAATTATGTAAGGAGTTTTTTATATTGGGGCAACTCCTAGAACAAAATCGATAGAGAAATATATTTCCCTCTGTGGTGGCAATCATGGTATTCTTGGAATACATCTTCAAACTCTTGCAATACTGAAAATCTTCAAGGCTTGGCCTTTTGGTCTTTTTTGGCTCCTCCACATGAGTTGCATACAATTGACATCCTTTCCTGAAACACTTCTTCAACTGTAAGGTTGAAATCTCCCTTATAAAAATGGGACTTGGAATTCATTTCACAATGCTATGTTTTCCTTCTTCATCAAGACATGTAAATGTCTTGTTATGACAATCTAGGACAACATGATGCTTGTCCAACCAATCCATTCCAATTAGGATATCATAAGATCCCAATGGTATAATATTTAGGTCAGCATTAGTACTCACTCCATTAAGAATTATCGGACAACTTTTGTCAGTCTCATTGATCCTTCTTTTAGTTCCAGTGACTAGCTGAACCAAACTTGACTTTTTAAGTTTACTTTTCTCCAAATGAAATTTGTCCAATATTTTAGGATCAATGTAACAATGGCTTGCTCCTGAATCAATTAAAATAGCAACAGGTTGATTAATAATCTTACCTTCCACCTCAATCATATGGGATTGATGTTCTGCTTGTTGATCTTCTAAGGCTGCATATATTCTTGGAATGCTTTTGCCCATGTCTTCTACTGTTGTAGCCTCTTGGATGTTGTGCATGGTCTTCATTTTGTCTTCTCTGTGAGGACAATCCTTGTACATGTGATCTTCTTTGCATCCCCAAAATTTGATTGGTGGTCTTCCCCTTTTTCCCAAGGAGTCTTCTCTCTTGGATTCATCCTTAGCGGACTGATCTGGCTAATTTTTATTAGGGTTGTTTGTAGAAATTTAATGACAAAATCAACATGCATAAATTATGTCATACACTTAGCAACCTAGAAATAACTGTAATCTATGAACTCTGAAATGTATAAACCCACATTCAGAAAATACTATGAGCAGAAATACACATTGCCAAGCACTTTTGCAGCGGAATAAACACAATGAACAACAATCACACATCCATGTAATACTCAGAAATTTAGGCAACCAACCAGGGAAAACCCCATGTGGTGAAACCCAAAGGGAGAGAGAGATTTTATTAGCTTCAGGAAAGTTATATCAACAACAAAATTATAGTTTCCAGCAAGAGAAATCCACTTACAGCGCCCAAAAACTGCCCCCACAAATTATGCGTTGGAAAACCTGCCAAATTCATACTGTTGTACGACCCACCCAAAAAACAACACCTTGGAAAGCATGCCCACAGTCTATTGTACAACTTGATTTGTACGTCCCTGCTGCAGCAAGAAAACCCTCAAAATAGCCTTGAAATCCGTGCCTTCTATGCCTTGACATTTGTGCCCTCTTTCCCTTGTTGTACGGACTATATGGATCCATACAGTACGGCCTCCAACAACAACAAAAAATATCAGCACACTCACACAGAAATTTGCCTAGGGAAAAGTGCCCAGTCTCCCTTGGGAAAAGCACCCAACTTGTTGCCCTTTCCTCTTTGTCTCAAAGCTCTCTCGGAAATCTCTCAATCTCTTCTTCTCATTGTGTCTTACACACTACCCAATGCATTCTCTTATAATTCGAAAGTGACCTTTCACCTTCCAAGTGTCTTTTCAACTTCCCCATCCCTAAATCCAAAGGCCAAGATCTAATCTTGCCTTTACATGATCAAGGGTCATGATTCATTCCCTCCAAAATAAATCACTTAAAATATAAGTACAATTTCACTTTATAACATAAGTGCACTTTATGAAATAAAGTTACTTTAATATTAGAAGGTACACTTCATTAAAAAGTCACTTTAATAAAAGAACCACTTTATTACAACTTTATAAAAACCCTTTACAAAGTCAAGTGCCTAGTAGTGTAAATATAAGGCTACTTCTGCATACAAGACAAAACATGCAGAGTACCTCACGAGCTATAAAAGCTAACATTGTTTCTATTGAAAGGAGGTTTGAATCCTTTCCTTCTCTGATCGAAATTCTCTTTCTTCTTATCCTTCCAAGATTTCTACAAGGATTCTCTGCCCTTGCCTTGCTCATACAAGTACTTAGCCTTCCTAATGATCTCCGTAAAAGTCTTAGGCTCATCATATTGAATCTTCTCTTTATAAAATGATGGCAATCCACTCAAAAATCTTTGTATTTTTACCTTCTCATCCTTGATAAACCCCACATACTTCAGCAATCCCAAGAATTTCTTTTCATTTTCTCCCATGGTCATGCTCCCCAACCTGAGTTCAAAGATCTCTTGCATCTTCTTGTCATAGAAATGCTCTAAAAGATACTCCTTATGAAAATATTTCTTGAACTGCTTCCAAGTGATCCTGCTCTCATTAATGTGTTCAACTTTGCTTCAACTGATCCCACCACATAGCAGTTTTTCCATGCAAATGGCATGTGGCAATCCTGGCAGGTTAGATGAGTAGTTGTGCAACTGAAAATACTTCCTAATTCCGAGCAACCAAGCTTCAACATCATCTTCCCTTTCTCTTTCACCATCAAAGGATAGTGGCTTAAGCTTCCTCAGCTCTCCTTGCAAACTGTCCAATTCATGTCTTCTTCTTTGGTGCCTAACAGGAGACACTTTTGGACTGCTAATGGAGTCTTCAGATGCATAAAATTTCCTTGTTGAGTAAGGAGGTGAGTGATGTCTATAAGTTCTGCTAGCACTTCTTGAATGACCAATTCTTTTGTAGTTATCTCTTCTTTCATGATGTCTTTCTTTTTCCTCATGTCTTGAGTCTGATCCATTCTTTGCTTGCCTCTACGACTGATTTAGGCTTTCAATCATTTACGCATTTATTTGATTTTGTTCTCTCATCATCTTTTCATTTCCTGCTTTGCAACTCTGCACTTCTATTCTCAAGCTTCTCACGGTCTCTATTAATGTTTCTAGCTCCCCTCTGCTCCTATGCCCATTTGATTCTGTCTTTGCATTACCAACACTGATATTTTGACCTTTGGCTTATCTCTCACGACTGAAGGCTCCCTCTCCTTCCTCCATGTCTCAAATCTGCACTGTTATCTTGAACTGATATGTTTATATCCCCTAATTCTGCAAAATGTGCAAGCAACCATTTTTGTTAGAATTATGCATATTATAGAAATTTTGTCAATTAATGCTACAGGTCCTTTTTTGCTCAACTCATGAAGAATTATATTATAATTCTCCAAATTCTAATAATTCCAAGTTGTTCTCTTCTGCATCAACTTTCCGATGATTGTACTCATACCTCATTCTGAATTTTGAGCAAAAAGTTACAACATTCACAGGTTGTAATTTCCACTCACTCACTGCTACAGAAATCTCTTTATTACTTTCTGAGAAATTTTAGAGACCAATTCAAAATTTTGGGTGGATAGATGTCTTCTCTTCCTCAAGACCTTTCTAGCAACTATTTGTTTGCTCAAATCTGAGCTCTGAGCTGAGACTTATGGTTCGAAGAAGTTTAGACTATTTTTCTCAATTTATCCTTGTATGTCACGTGTCTTATTTCTATTCCTGCACATTTTCACATACCCAAATCTCAAATCTTGCTCCATGGATGTCTTCTATGGCTCATAAGCTTTCCATAGACTTCTCATGTGCCTCAAACGAGCTTCTAAGCAAAGAGTTATGCCCTCTAGAAGTAAACTGGGGCCAAAATTTTACCTTAACTGTTTTGGTTGTAACTATCTCATACGAGCTTTGTTTTGTGCCCGGAGTAGCTCGTTGAATAGCTCTCCTCGAGTTCTTTTATTTAAGCTGTAGAGATAGAGTGTACATTTGTACACTCTATTCTCATGAGCTTTGATTGCCTAAAAACGTCGTTTAGGGCCTCAAAATTGCCTCGCAAGTTTATGACCTTCAAAAATCCAAAAAAATCATAGAAAAATAATTGTTTTACTGTTATAACAACCATTTAAATCTGAGTCGTCGATCTCAAAACGGAAGAACAAATTTGTTCTCTATCGTCGATCGGAGATTTCTTTGGAAAACCAAACTTGCTCGCGAATCTCCCCAACACCCAATCATCGGCCATCAGTCATTTCTCTTGGAAATCCAAGATTGCTCACAAATCTCGTCAAACCCCGACCATTGGTGATCATCCATCTCTTTGTTGACGTGGCATAACACGTAGATGATGACATGGCATGACACATCATCATGAGGCATCAACTAGGCTGGCATGGCATGACACATGGATGTTGATGTGGCATGACACATCACCCTCCTCTTTCCTTCATCGGCCATCAGTAGTTTCTCTTTGAAGGGTTAAACATCGCACTAAATCTGTCAACCCCCGACCATTGGGCATCAACAATCGGAGATTCCCTTTGGACGCATGAACTCCTTCCCCAAAACTTGTCGATCCCTAACCATCGGCAATCAGAGATTTCCTTTGGACACATGAACTCCTTCACCAAAACCTGTCGATCCCTAACCATCGGCCATCGACGATCGGAGATTTGTTTTGGTCAAACCAATTCTTCGCCAAACTTGCCAATCCGACCATTGATGAGTTTTGTTGGCGAACTTCAACACTTAGAAATTTCGATCAAATCCCAAGTGAATCTGGGTCGTTGATCTCCTACTCAAAATGATCCTGACCATTGATTTTCTCTGACTTCCCAAATGGTCGAAAACGAATACGAACCGTCGATCTTCCTCATTTTCCCAACCGCCGAAATGAATCTCAGTTGTTGATCTGGTGACTTTGCCAAACTTTGAAACCTAATAAATTTTTAAATTTATCAAGGGTGAATCTAGGTCGTGAATCTCGAGATCGAACACTATCTCCGTCGTCGATTCTTCGAACTCTACCCAACACTGCAGTGGCCATTAAAGCTCGATTGTTTCGACCTTCCAGGTCGAATTCAGCTCTGCAACTTTGCAGATCTACTCCATTAACTTCTAAAACAGTCTTGAGTCATTTAAACTCAGATTTTGCTCACAAAATTGGGGGATTTCTCCCTAATTTTTCCGTTTTTCCCAAATTTGCACAGACCAAAATCTACAACAGCAAATTTTCCCAATTCGCACTCTTCCTGGCCCATACAAGTCCGGTGTTTGAACCAGAAGCTCTAATACCACTCTGTAATGTAACGAACCACCTGCAGGCTGGCCACGCTACTTCAAATTGCACTTCAAGAACTAATTTCGAATTTTGATAACAATTAGTTAATAAAGAAGCATGAAAGATATGCAATAATTGCACATGTAATAATCAAGATTCATGCTAGACTTAAAAAGAATGTTTAATCACGCTACACAACAATAACCTGCAAGCTGGTACATTAAAAATACATATGTTGGAGATAATAATTAATACACAGCGGAAATAAATATACAAATAGAGAAACACATGACAGAGTGAACTTATCTTTAATAAAACCAATCACCAACTGATTGCAGACCAAGGACGTTCCACCCAACCTTAGACATTGTTGTTCCAAGTCTCAACAGCAGGTCAACCCCCGAGCCAGGGCTATGAATCCACAAGGACAGGTTCCAAAGCGACACTCAGCTTCCCAAACCAATCAGCACTCAAGCTCTCACAGGTTTCTCAACACACAACAATCTAAAGTACACCAACTCTCTTCTCTCCAACTTGCACCACCCAAAGACAATGAACCCCCTTCACTGCCACATAGTCTCTCAGGTTGTCCACTTATTTCCAAGGCTCCAGTGCATCTAGTCAAGAATCTCAATGTTGAGACTCTTAGAATTCGCAGTTGTGAACAAGGTTAAGCACGTGTCAATGCATCTCAGACATACAAGCACCAATTAATGGCTGGATTACCCCAATAATTACTACAGTCAACAAAACAATGGTTCCTTTCCTCAGCAATTCGTCCCCATGTCCCAATCATGAACTAGAATGAATGAGGAATAATGAATGAATGATGAACCAAATGATGAGCACCCATGAATGAAGAAACCCCAAACAGCCCAAAAGAGGGGTTTATATATTTACATGACAATCAAGAACCATATGGCATTTCCCCCAAGAAGCTCATGTAACGACTTTTCCTAAAAAAAAAACTAAGATGGGTAAATAAAATATAATATAAAGACTTAGCCCCTTTAACCCCCTCTCTCATGGAATCATAGCCCCCTATAACTCTCGTCCTTGTCCGTCTTGCAGTCGGCAATGTATTTTATTATTTGCAATGTTCAAAGTATTACATTTCCTAGGCACTCTAGCCTCTTTTAATTGTTTGGGCACTTCGGCCTTTCATCAAATAAACAAAATACATTATTAATCCAAGGACTCAAAACCGGGGTATTACGGGGACGCCCCCCTGTGATTGGAAAAGCACCAATCCAAATGGAGAAACAACTAGCTAGGCTCATCATTTAGTAGTTATTATTCAAATTTTCCTTATTGCGGGTCTTGGAATCATTGTTGTCGCGTAGAGCAGATTTGAGTGATAACACCTCCCTGATCACCTTTGTAACGTCCCCTTAATAGAGATCATTGAGAGAAGATAGACAAGATAATAGAAAGGCAAGCACCAAAGGAAGGCACAAAATCCAAATGGTAGCAAGGTTGAACTAAGCCCTGATCTAGTAAAAATTGAGTACTTCCCAGGAGTGAGATCTAACTAATAGCAATCTTAGCTATCAATTGAATAGGCATGATCTAAACAATAGGTAGCTTGGTTTTTTAATATTATCTGGAAAATCTAGTAGCAACAGATCTAAACAATAGTTGGCTTAGGAGCCTAGACAAATTTGACCACTTTGCTATAATACCACAAGCTTTATGTCTAGGCAACTTACCTTTTAAATCGCAAATGACATTCAGATATAATAACATAGGTTATTGTTATCGCACGATTTGTACTTATGTAAAGCCCACCACAAGTACCCCAAACCTTGTGTAACTACAGGATATCCTACCACTGTCACCTTAGTAAGAGATCCCCACATTTTAGTGATGGAGGAGGTCCACCACAGGGGAGGCTTCCCTGGTGACCTCAAGGGATCAAAGTAGCAAGTATTGTAGCCAAGCCTACCGCCCCCTCTCTTGATCACCTAAGTCAAAAGTCTATGTCTGTGAAATTGATGAGGTAGAAGATGTTTCGGATGCCTCCCTGTAACAAGAACAAATTATAGCATACGTATGATGATTTTCAAGTAGCAATATGTAATTTACACCTCAAAAGACAATAGACAAGTGAAATTTATTATGGCTGGTACAAACTTGCAGCAGTACAACAGTTTATAACAGAAATTATAGTTTTGTAACAGCAGCAAGTAAAAGAGATCAGAATTGCGTGAATTAATAAGGAAAACTTAGCACATATCCAATAGATCAATACCCAATTATTCCAAGCAATTTTTGAGTATGTTAGCTTGTTGTTAGAATCATGTATGCAGCAAATTAGAGTGAATTAGATGACTGTAGCAATCGTTTGCAACAACAATAAAATTAGTGAAGTAGCTTAGGTTAGAGTTAGCAAAGTTAATAAAAAGCCTTAGAAAATAAGAATAGAAAGTTGTTTGATCGCTTTCTTCACAAGAGAGCAAGTAGATTAGTGCCTTTAGGGTTGTGGAGTTTTTTACAACAACAATACAATAATAGCAAGATATAAGAGGTAGGGTTTGAAATCTAAGGTGCTAACACATTAGGGCCTTAGATTTCAAGCCTTAAAGAGAAGGGCTGCTAGATTGCAAGCACTTTTGGGCTCTAGCAACCTTTTCTCCCTTCTTAAATTCCTGAAGCAAATACTAATCAAGAGTCTAGAATCAAACTCCTAAAGTGCTAGCAGTTTAAGGCTTTAGGAGTTTAAATCTAGGTTGGATTTCCTTCACAAATTATAGATGAAATTAGCCTTGTGAGAGGAGGAAGCACTTATGCTCCTCTATTAGGGTTTTATCAAGCAAGATTCTTCAATATGAACAAGTAAAATTTACCATAAACATTCACTAATATGAAATGAAATTGCAGAATTCTACTTACTTCACCAAGATTTGACAAGAAGAACCCTAATTGCAGAAAATCCATCCAAAAATCAGCAAAGAGACCTCCACACTTGTCCTCCCAAAGATAGCGCATGAGTAAAAGAGACAATAACCCCAAAAATAGCAAAAATTTCAGACCTCTCTCTCACTTGTGTGAGGAAAGTTGTGATGATAAAATGAAATGTCAAGGAGGTTTATTTATATGATCCCTCCTTGACCTATTTGTCCACTTAAATTGTCAACATAAAAATAAAAGAGGGTCGACCCCCTCAAATTATCCCGTTAATTTTACAAAAATGAGATTTACATAAAATAAAACCCTAAAAAGGGTGACACCATGCCCTTTTAGGGTGACGTTGAGCTCTAGGATGTGATGTCATG